>CATLJT010000195.1:0-24533 GCA_949987775.1 Aproaerema taeniolella
GCTACCACCGTTCTTGCGTGAATTTGACGCGATGATTTTGATGCTGACGGAAGGAAGCTGATTCAATTGGTACCATGGGGACGCATTGTTTGCGAACTAGTGAGAAAAATATAAGAATGAATGACGTCGGGGATCTTAAATATGTATATAAGAAATCTATAAGAAGTCAGAAAAATATAAATTGGGTTCTCAAAGCTCTCAAAGATCTTGAAGCATACGAAGCATAAGACAAAATTGGATTAAATCTCACTTTGGGCTGCCATGACACGTCACGTGACAGGCCGTCTAAGTCGAAGCTTGAAAGAATGAACGATCCCATGCGTACTCTTTTTTTTTTTCTGAAACAATTGGTACCATGTAAGGATTTTCCGACTTTATGGAAATTGATTTTCACGCTTTTGAAGTAGGCGACTCCTCCGGCGTCAACATCGCAAGTTTTCCTTTGAAAAACATTATTTAGCGGCTTAATAAAATACATAATTTGGAAATTTGTTGTTAGAAAGTCATTTTGTATATAAACTAAGAAAGAAAACCTTCCAAAACTAAAATTTTTTTTTTCGTAATTTTGAGTTTTGTTTTTGTATGTATTTTAAATTTTCCCGCGTGATGTTTCCCATCCTTCCATCTCATTTCACATCTCGCTCTTGTATCAAAGAGTATGTAGTCTTGTAAACTCCTTGGCTCTTGTCATTGTAACTTGCTGTGGAGATAAACATTTGAAGTTTTTACAGTAATCACAACAATAATATTTTTGGCGAAAACGAAAATCTGTTGGTGATTAAGTACTTCTGAGGGCAACCACTACTAGATAAAAACTTAATATTACCCAGTAGACAGACTGAAACTATACAAAAGCCGGCTATACTATACAAAACGTCGGCTCTGCTGTTTGGATTCCCAGGTACAAAATAATTTTAAATTACAAATTACCCCCCCAGTCTTCAATTTTTTCAGATGAATCTATTGCTATATTGGAGGCTGTTTCATATATCGAATCACATAATATTAATAAATCCATTATATTCTCGGACTCTAAAAGCTGTCTTCAAGACTTAGTTAAACCCCCTTTCCATGCGAAAGATAATTTCATTGTAACTCTAAAAATAAAAGAGGTTTTATATAGATGCCATCAATCAAATATCAATGTTGTATTGGCCTGGATCCCGAGTCATAGCGGAATTCCGGGCAACGAGGCTGTAGACTTGTGCGCGAAGGATGCTATCCACATTGGTTGTGTTAAATATAGTAAGTGCTACTCTCGAGATGTGAGATCCTCTGCTAAACCACATTTGGAACAGACTTGGGATAAATTATGGCAACTCTCTAGACAAGTTAAGGGTAAACACTATGGAAACATCCAACCCTTCATTCCTGCCAAACCTTGGTTTTATAAATTTAATAATCTTGGAAAGATAGTTACATCCATAATGATTCGATTGCGCTTAGGCCACGTTTGCTCTCCTGTGTTCTTGGCCAAGCTTCACATCCGCGACAGCTCTCTGTGTGAGTGCGGTCTTGAAGAGGGAAACCTTGACCACTTGTTTTTTAACTGCCCAAATCTTAATACATCCTTGTATGACATGCTCCCCAGGAACATCCCTCGTCCTGTCAATGTAAATTATCTGCTCACTTTGGTCCCTACCTCCTTTTGTGTTGTTTTGGCGAAATTTATAAAAATTAATAATATAAAATTATGATGTAGAATTAATAACATACCTATAGGTATACTTACTGAAATATATATATTTTTTGTCTATGTTTTGTCCCTCCTTATGTTTGCTAACCTTACCCACTGTGTTACTAACCATATCTTATTTTATTTTCTTTTTTATAGACAATCGACGGAACTACTTCACATCCCAGTTTACCGTAAATCTGCTTATCTACCGGAAAATTGTAGTAAAGAAGTTCTTCTCAAGCACTTGACACTGGCAGAATCATCGCTAAAAAGCCGATGGGGCCATAAAATCCAAGAATTGATTGATTGATTACCCAGTAGACAGACTGAAACTATACAAAAGCAATTTGATTGCAGAAGAAGTGTTTATGTTGTGGAGAAACATAATCTTCCTTATCAATTTAGTGGCTACTGGCACAGTAAAGCAAACTTGAGTTTTCCCAGCAGACAGTTAAGATGTCTGGAAAAAGTCACAAAATTGATTCAATGTGCCTGAATTTTATTTTTGCTTGTACATGTGAGTGAAGATAGAAAATGATGGGATAAACACCTGAAGGAACTTCTAGATACCATGAGGAAACTCAACTCTTCGACTTCATCAGTATACACAAGACGTAATGCTAATGCATCTTCCAACAAGTGATTTTCACCTATAAGAGACTGCGGACATTCCGGAGAAAGTTCTGTATTTATTTTCAACAGTTTTTTTCTTGGATGAATTATGACAGTTTGATTTTTAGTTTACTAGGTGATTTATTGGGAGAATTTATTGGAATAAAATAAAATTATGTGGAACAAGTTTTTTTATTCATATATGCATGTTAATCTTATTATATCAGATATCACTCATTTTACAAACAAAGTCCTTGTAACAGGCTCTATACATCTTATTCTCAACCATCCTCATCATTCTCAGTTTTGTTCTTATTCGAATACCCATCATTCCAAAAATTATACATTCAGTTTTTGATTGGTGCTAGAGCCTTTTACTATGTATCTTTACTGTCAACTAGTTAAAATCATGTAACTCTATTAGGAAGTTCCCAATACACAATAAATCAAAGTTATTATGTTGGTTTGATTGGTAGTCTTCCAACAATAATAATTATCATATCATTGACGGTGTTCTCAGTGTACATACATGGCAGTAGTTGTGTTCGTGAAGAATTATCTTAATGAAAGGCAGCCACATCCCTGAGAAAGTTCGAATTTTTTTTTCTCAGCAGCTTTATCACGATAACGACAAACTCGCGCTCGGCTCACGGTGAAACTTCACTTTGATTGCGCGAGGGTCCCGCGCAAAGAATTGCTCGCCCTATGGCGTTGTCAATGTTGACATAGGACCGCGGTGTTGTTGCGGCGCTGTCACTAACGTACAGTCAAGAGCAGGTCACGCTTTACACTACCAATTTAAGCTGAGCTCTGATTTATACTGCGCGCCATACAATGCAGGGCCGGTCCAAAGTGTCAAGCTTGCCAGTCATCTTTTAAAAGCTTACTTTGCACATGCTTTACAAAACCTAAGATGACTCACTCCACCTGGAAATAAATTAAGTTAATGAAAGCAGATTAATTAATTCTTTTCATCTTATTTAATATAACTGGGAAAACTTCATCTCCTTCAGAATGAAATAACATATTGTAAAAAAAGAAGTCTAAATGTGTTTTTTATAAGATGTACTTCAGAGACTGTGCTCAGAGGCTGCATTGGCTCATTCCGCCTGCCCCTTTTTTCCATCGGACATCCAGATGCACTGCGGGTATCACCCTTATCTTGTCAAGATCCCTCGGATACGTACTGTGCGCTATTCTTCATCTTTTATATTGCGCACTGCCAAGGAGTGGAATTCCCTGCCGGTGTCTGTATTTCCGAGTTCATACAACCCAAATATCTTTAAAGTACGAGTGAATAGGCTTCTTCTGGGTGAGTTCGCTACATCCTCGACCACATCTTTTCCCTAAGCTAGATTGTGGTCAAGAGCGAACCCATCTAAATATATAAAACAAAGTCGTGTTAGTTACACCACTTATAACTCAAGATCGGCTGGACCGGTTTCCATGGTTTTTGATTTGTTGTATTTCTCTCCATCCCGAATAGCAGAATAACTATTAAAAACATTGGAAAATTGACGGGAAAATTCCCACGGGAACGAAGTCCCGGGTGAAAAGCTAGTTTTTTATAAAAAAAAATAAAAATGACTTCAGACATTACAACACAAAGAATGTAAACAGAAAATACTAGTGTTGATATTATCTTTGGGTAACACAAACAGAAGATGAGCAAAATAGAAAAACTAAATAAAAAGATGGAGACAAAAAATAAATAAAATAGTAAGACAGATCAGTTAAAAATAGGAAGTAATGAAAAAACAAAAAGAACAACCTTTAAGTTTCCCGTCTGTTCTTTTCGGGGGAAGACTGCACCTTTGCAAACAGACAGACTCAAACAAATGTTATTGACATAAGTAGGTACTTAATTAGAAAAATTTCATTCAATTTTTGATTTTTTGTGATTTTGCTAATGTCAGAGTATTTTAAGTAGTATTAAAATAGGGAAAGGCAAAAAGTGACCAACATCAAGTAAAGAAACTCTTAATGGTTGTAATAAACCAGAGCATCGTCTGTTGATCAGCAGGGAGCACCGCTAGCAGGTCAGGATGATGATGACTTTGGAGCACTAAGATGTTATGTTATGACAGTCGAAACATTTAATGTTCTATGAAGTTAAGATATTTTGAATTGAGTTGACACATTTAGGTTAACATTAGGTTCCTTTTAAAGTTTTCTTCAAAACTTTTAAAAGGAAATATTTGCAAAGTCCTAGCAATTCGTACTTGTGTGTTTGTGCAGTGTTGTGTGTAGAAAAACGGCTTCACTCAGCTCTAAGTTGTTTCTTGTAAGACCGGCAGAGTGAAGCCTGAACGTAAGTGAATAGGTATAGTGTGATGATGAAATAATGTGTCATAGAACAGACATAGGTACGTTCATAAATAATGATAAGTATATGTAAAAGTTGGTATGATAATATTTGCTTATTATGATTATTAAGTATGTTAGATTTGATAACACTTTGGCTTGGCTCCATTATATTGACTTGAAATTGTAAGAAAGAAGAACAAACAAACAATCTCAGTAAAACAATATTAAGATTTTTGTGTTAGGCCTACAAAACTAATAGATAAGTTCACCAACACTTTGGAATAACTACCTACCTGCGTTTTACCACTGAAGGTATTTTCAACACATCTCTAAGTACAGAAAAAACCATGACAACTTCCGAGAACTTCTGCAGAAGATTGATAGGCAGATTACCAATGATATTACAATAGATAACTCATATCTTACCAATGGCTGCGTAAAAAATGCGGCGATAATATTTTCCATGCCTCAGAAAGTCTGCTTTAGAAAAGATTCTAGATGAAATTCCATCCACGGCGATAGGAAAACACCACAAAACTTACTTGGTCTTGAAACCTTTAGTAGTTAGTTTAACAGTATACGTTTTACGTGGAATTCGTCTTCCGACTCAACACCACTACACGTACTACACGAAAAACTCAAAAATATTGTTAAATTATGCTACAATTACAAAATAAACTTCTCAATTTTCTTCAAAACATCTCGATTTTAACATTTTCAATAGTGACACAGTGACAGTCACAATTCGTTTTAATATTAGAACCCATCAATTTATTTTTTGTTTTCAAGGTAAAAAAATAATTATTACATTAAAAATTAACATTTAGTTTTAAATTAATCAAAATAAAGATCAATAAGTAATGAAAAACAACGAATACATTTAAATACTGCAGCAAAACAAAACGCACTGCAAGTATCATGAGAAAGTCGTTCTTTCATTTGTTTTCACACTAGTACGCCAAAATTCAATAAAAAAATTGATTTTGATTTCGACGGCTACTAAACCATGGTAACTTTTGAATCAACTTCAATATTTTGCGTGAACATCAAATTCAAATTACTTAGCTGTGCGTTCTGTTATGCTGCAGTATTATTTTACTTTGTTCTTATAATTTATCTTTCAATGTATGTTTAAATTTTAATTACCCTTAACATTGATTTATGGACATTTTTATTGTTTACTTTGAAAACAACTAAAAAAATAAAAATGGGTCATCGGTCGTGCAGTCACATTAAAACGCATAAACTGCATAGGATGACAAGGCTGTATGATTCTTAACCTTTGCCTGCCGCAATGCGAATAATAAAACAATAAACTAAATAGTCTGTGACTGTCATCGTAAGGCGAATCAAAAACGACAACAACAAAAATATTTACCGTTTGTTTAATTTTCTTCCGCGTTCACTTGTAGTTTCCAACCTCGATATTGGCAAAATTTTCTTACATAAAAAGACAGACCCATATATGCACAAGAATAGAATTGTTTGCACCGTGATCTCTTAGTTTCCAACATTGGCATTGGCAAAATTGTCTTACATAAAAAGACAGACCCATATATGCACAAGAATAGAGTAGAATTGTTTGCACCGTGATCTCTTGTAGATGTGAGGACACAATAAAATATCGAAGTTAAAATAAACAAATGTATTTTCTTTTGTAGGATATTGATGTACATATTTATTTTATGACAATCAATAAAGGTTGCTAAGCAACGGAGACCAGAGACAGGGCTGTGCTGGCCTGTACTCACACTCCTCTTCACGGCACTGTCGTGGTCTTCAGGATAGCCCCATACTGCTCCGCAATTTCAACAGTCGCGGACCAGCCAAAGCTTTAGTCAGCAGATCAGCCTCCATATCCTCAGTTCTAAGATAACTGACCTCTAGGACTCCTTCTTGAATGCAGTTCCGAATGAAATGCATCTTCAGGTCAATGTGCTTCGACTTTGAAGTCACCATTGCGTTTTTACTTAGCTTAAGGGCGGCTTGGTTGTCATTCAGTACGACAATCCGTTCATAGCTGGCTCCTAAATCTTTGTACAGACTTCTGAGGTGAATCGCTTCTTTAGCAGCCTCAGTCAAGGCAACGTATTCGGCCTCAGCCGTTGATAACGCAACGCTCTTTTGCTTTTTAGCCATCCAACTTACAGCCGTCCCAGCATACTTGAAACAATAGCCGGAGAACGATTTACGGTCAAGCTTACAAGCGCCCCAATCAGCATCTGCCATTCCGTACAAATCTTCACTAGTCTTCCTAAAAACCAGGCCGACACTCTTCGTTCCTTTTAGGTAACGTAAAACTCTTTTTGCGTTCTTAAAATGCTCTTCTCCATAGCAATCATTGAATTGAGAGAGATAGCTAATGGCGAACATTATGTCAGGTCGGGTTGCCACTGCTATATACATGAGCGTCCCAATTAAGTTTTTGTATGGAAGGTTTGGACAACTATCTCTTCCACCTTTTTCTAGAATAAAACCTGGGGGGCTACCACCTAAGCGAAGCTGACGCTGGGTGAACGAATGGAATGCTGTCTATTGCTTCTCCATAAGGAGACCTTGATTAACGACATGAACCAAACACAGCAATGTACATCATTCCATTCGTTCAATCAGCATCAACTTCGCTTAGGTGGTAGCCCCCCTGGCTCTACAGGTGTAGATACAGACTTGCAGTCTTCCATTTTGAATTTCTTAAGAGTATCTTGAATAAACTTCTCTTGGCTAAGTTTGATCACGCCTTTCTTGTAGGTTACGTCAATGCCAATCAAACGTCTGGGTGCTGCTAAGTCTTTCAGCTCAAATTTGGTGTTCAACAGGTCTTTTACCTCCTGGAGCTTCTTTGGACATGAATAGGCAATTAAAAGATCGTCGACATAAATTACAATGATAATTTTAACTCCTCTTGTCTCTAGTAGGTATACACAAGGGTCAGCCTCTGATGCTTTGAATCCAATGTTTTTCAATTCTGTGTCGAGCTTCTTATACCACTGTCTCCCTGCCTGTTTAAGTCCATACAGAGCTTTTATGAGACGACAGACTTTACCTTTAGGATTATTTTTTATGTCTTTTAACATCTCAACTGTTTTATAGTATAAAGTCAGATCTTCTTTTGTACTTTCTTCGACTACAATTTCTGTCAAATATTCTTCTAAATAGTCTGGATATTTCATTACGATTTTTTCTTCAAGTTCACCATTTAGGTATGCTGTTGTTACATCCATCTGGTTCAACTTTAACCCTTCTTCTATCGCTATTCCGACGACGGATCTGATCGAACTCAGTTTTGCAACAGGAGCGTACGTTTCATTATAATCAACACCTGGTCGCTGTGTAAACCCCCGTGCTACAAGTCTGGCTTTTCTGGTAATGCTATTATCAGGTCCAATTTTATTCCTCAGAACCATCTTATAGTCTACTACTTTCATATCTTTATTTTCCTTTTCTATTTTCCAGGTACCATTCTTAACATGTGCTCTTATTTCAGCTTTTATCGCATCATGCCAGTAATCATCGTCTTCATTTTCTTCAGACTGGTCACATATTTTCGCAATTAATTGACTTTCTTCAGTCTCATCCATTATATAATCTCTTGTCCACGCTGGTGGATGCCTTTCTCTTTGAGGTCTCCCATTTTCAGGTGTTTCTACAACTTCAGATGCGTCATCGTAAGACTCTAGCTCGTCTACTGAAGATGCGTCATCTTCTTGGTTGCTTGAATTTTGAAAGGTATCTTCATTTCTATTTTCGGTAAGTTCAATTTCTATTATTTTTGGTTTATTTTGGTTTACCTTTTTATGAATCTTTCTTTTTTCTTTTTCAGGTGTCTTCGAGTTCTGTTCCTCTTCATCTAGAAGTTTTTCATAATTTTGTTCTCCTTTGTCATAATACATTTTATGTATGACTTTTACATCCCTGCTGATTATCACATTCTCCTCTTCAGGTATGTAGACTCTGTACGCCTTCGAGGTCATTGAGTATCCCATGAAAACGCCTTCTTTAGTGTTCTGGGTAAGTTTGCCTCTTTTATTTTTTATTAGAACGAAGGTCTTCCTGCCATACACATGAAGGTGATGTGCGCATGGTGTTCGGCCCACCCACTTCTGGAACGGAGTTTCACCATCTAGGGCTTTGGAGGGGCTACGGTTTATAAGATAGTTTGCCGTAGCTAGCGCTTCCGCCCAGAGCTTCTTGGGTGCATTGGCTTCAATCAACAGACATCTGGTTTTCTCAAGCAATGATCTATTTTTTCTCTCGCTGATGCCGTTTTGTTGTGGTGTATAAACGGTTGTCAATCTTCTTTGAATGCCATGCGATTTGAGGTAGTCATTAAACTCTTTATTTCGGTATTCAGACCCGTTGTCTGATTGAAGGAACTTTATTTTCTTGTTGTGGAACGTCTCGACTTCATTTTTATATTCTTTGAAGATCTTAAATACATCGCTCTTCTTCTCCATGAAATAGACGTGACAGTAACGAGTAAAATCGTCTATGAAAGTGACGTAATATCTCGATCCTGCTAGTGACTCACACTCGAAGGGGCCACATACGTCGCTATGTATAATTTCTAGCTTGTCCGTTGTGTATAGGTCATCATGTCTTGTGAATGGTAGTCTTGATAGTTTTCCTTTAATGCAGGTCTCGCATGTTTCTAACTTCTCGTCAGTAAGCTTCAACCCGTACATTAGCTCCTCTTTTGCCATCATCTTCAAATCTTTTTCATTAATGTGGCCGAGTTTACGATGCCATTCCATGATGTTATTTCCCATCTTCGGTGTGTAGTGTGCATTTTCTTTTTCTCCATCTTTAAATTCGATGTAGTAGAGTCCATTTCTCTTGTTTGCTGTCATCGCCACCTCGCCGCTCTTTTCTATGACGTAGGCCTTGTTCTTGTCAAATGTCACCTTGTATCCTTTGTCTGTTATTTTGCTGACGGATAACAGGTTGACTGACACATCGGGAACGTAAAGGGTATCGTTTAAATTGTAGCCTTGTTCCTCTGCGTTGACAGTGACTCTTCCTTTTCCTTGAATTTGGCTCGTATGTTTGTTTGATGCCAGTTTCAGTATGCCACTTTCAGGGGCTATGGTAGAAAACATGGATTTTTCACCACATATATGTGATGAGCAGCCGCTATCTAGACACCAGGTATTTTGATTGACGTCTGAATTTACGGTGCTGAGACAGACGTTGAAGTTTTTATTTTCGTTTCTGTCTTCTTTCTGATTGGCGTTTTTCTTCCTGTTTCCCCAGCACTTCTCTGTAGTGTGACCCTTTTTCTTGCAACTCTTGCAGTATGGCTTCTGTTTATTTTTCTTGAAAACATACGCTTCTGAGTTTTCAGGTTGTTCGCTGCCGCTCCTGGCCTGATACTCTTCAAAGATTTTTACCTTCAGGTCTTCGGGAGAGGGCAGTGTGTCACGAGACTCTATGGCTATTCTGAAGTTTTCAAATGCCGTTGGCAGACTGTATAGTAGCATTATACTCAGCAGTTCTGACGGTATTTTTATATCCATATCTGCGAGTTTATCCACCACATCCATGAAAGTATTTATGTGATCATGGATGTCTTCCTCTGCAGTCATTCGTTTGAGAACCAGTTGCTTTAACAAGGTTGCTTTCCTTGCAGGCCCGCTGCTTTGATACGTAGCTTTTAACTTGTCCCATACTGCCTTAGATGTCGTGCAGGTCTTGATTTGTTTCAGTTCCGACGGCGATAACAGAAGTAAAATTTCAGCTCTTGCCTTTAAGTCCTCCTTGTTAAATGCTGCCGCCGCTGCCGCATCTGCATTAGGTGACAATGTCTTTTCTCCGCTTACGATATCCCAGTAGTCATTCTTGATGAGTACCGCTTGCGCTTGCAGGCACCAAGTATCGTAGTTCGACTTGCTCAACAGTTCTACACTTCGATAATAATTTGACGTGGATGCCATCTTATTTGTTTTTCAGCTAACCACGCTCTGCTACCATATTGTGAGGACACAATAAAATATCGAAGTTAAAATAAACAAATGTATTTTCTTTTGTAGGATATTGATGTACATATTTATTTTATGACAATCAATAAAGGTTGCTAAGCAACGGAGACCAGAGACAGGGCTGTGCTGGCCTGTACTCACAGTAGATTCCAATCTTGGCATTGGCAAAATTGTCATAACTTTTGAAGACAGAGCCACCCGTAACATGACCCAGTGACCGCCATAATAATATTCCTAAAAAAAGGATTGACTGATTGGGATAAATAAAGAATACCGCTTGCCATAACCTACCTTTGATGACCTACCAAGAAGTGTGTGTGTGTAGGATTACCAAGGAACATAATACTCCCTGGCGGGATTATTGAGCTTAAAAACATTAACCGTAAGTACCCAAATAAAATTAAATGTTTTGCTACGTGATTCTGGTCGAATTGCAATAACATTACATTACATTACCCACATAAACAAACTTGTACTTGAATGTTTAAAATGTATAATTGAAGCTGAAACCAAGGTTGGCATGTCAGGAAACTTGCAAACATTGGATACGATTTGCACAGCTATTGTAGAGTTAATGACGGGGTTTTTAGTTACTAAAACCCCGTCATTAACTCTACAATAGCTTTAACTTTCCATTTAGTTACTTTTGAATACACAATATACCTAATATTTTAAGCCAGGAATAATTAATAAGTTTATAAGAATCAATTAATCCACTTTCATTAACCAAATCCATTTTCATGTCATAGCAAACAGACGACTAGATAGCGAGAGTAGCAGGCCAGCAATGGATGGAGGCTGCTAAAGATAGAGATGAGTGGAATAACTTGGAGGAGGCTTTTACCCAAAAGGGTCCACAGATGATGAAGAATCTAAATAAAAGAACATTAAGTAATTTAATTAACTTAATTTCATTTATTAACTTTGCATTTTTAATAATATTAATTGATTTGATTTAATTTAATTGCAATGTAATGTTATGTTAGATAATGCATGTGGAATGAATAAAGCTTTATTATTATTTTCATTTTAGGTGGAGTATGGAGTATTGCTCACAAACAACGGTGATACTTTGAAAGCTCTACCCGTTTCACAAGCTCAGGCCAGCAGACCTACGGAAATTAAACAATTAATTTAGGTATTCTATGTATGCCAATATATAATGCCTTCCTAGTACCTATTGATGCCAAAAGAACAATATCTAGTGCCATCATAGTTTAAGAAATAAAGGTCGTTGTTTGTGGGACTGCTGGATGGATAACAGCTCAGCAGACCCACCTCTCGTACACGGAAATGGCTAAAGTTAGAGACATGGTACTAGTTCTAAGCTTAAATGCTTTCATTGGTGCCATCGAGAAAAAAGTTTCAAACCTAGTGCTTCAAGCGTTTCGGAGCTATAAAACGATCTTGGTGTGCCTGCTATCATGTTTGGTCTGCTGCGTTGAACCCTCCGCCCAGCAGGCACACCAAGATTGTTTTATAGCTCCAAAGCGCTTGAAGCAACCCACAAACAATGACCTATATTTCTTAAACTATGAAGGCAACTATACAGGGTGTTAAGTAATTCGATCTTATCCGAAAAAAATTTTTGACTTCCCATACAAAATGATTTATCAGCTGATGCAATTTGTATGGGAAGTAAAAATTTTTTTTCGTATTTCGGCATTTGTTCTTAGGGAAAGTTGTTCAGTTTCATGGGCTTATTTACCACCCAAGAGGATAAGATCGAATTACTTAACACCCTGTATATGGTTCTTTTGGCATCAATAGGTGTTATATATTGGCATACATAGAATACCTAAATTCGTTGTTTAAGTTCCGTGGGTCTGCTGGCCTGAGCCACACGTTTTACAAGGCTGTGAAACATGACTGGCATGTAGGTACGGTGAGAACTGAATCACTGAAGATTTCATTTTACTGTTACTGATCCCAACACATAGTCGTAGGGCTGGCCTTTCAGCGGCTCTTCCACCTCGGATAACATATGAATATATCAGATACCTACATTAATAAACACTCGTAACACACACACACACACATTCACACACACTTACACTCTCTTTCAACTTTTACTAACATTATGAATTTATGATATATATTTTTATTTTGTGTTAATTTGTGATAAGTACCTATAGATTTAAAATTAAAATTAAGAATAGAATGGTCTCACGAAGAGCGGTGGCTCCAAACACAGGCGAAAAGCCTAAATGGAGACACTAGCAACTCGCTTACTTTTAAATTGTTTAAAGTGAAATAAAGATATTTATTTATTTATTTTATTTATTTACTGAAATTATAATATTGTTAATTTTGTGCATAATTCTTTATTTCAGTGAAATTTGGGTTACGAATTGAGACTTGTTTTGGAAAATGAATTAAAGTGCATATATGAATTAAAAAACTTATTTAAAAAAAAATTGTTTTATTCCAAATATTTCAAATTTTTATTCTTAAGTACTAGGGTAAGTCTAGTTATTTTTGAATTTGAATTGTTATATACTAAAGTACAGAGGGCCGCACATGAGGTTACCACATGTATGCACTCTGCAATATGAATGGCTTCAGTACACCTAGTATGTGTTTGTTTACTTCAACATATTAAAAGATTAACTAAGTACATTCAGTAATTTTCAAGATATTGTTGAAATAAATATATTGGGTTTTGAAAGCAGCGATTCAAAATTAACTGACTAAGTAGTTCTTAAATATTTATTTATGCTGTCTTATTAGATTCCCTATCCAGGGAACACTGCCTATCTCCAAGATAACAACTGAACCTGACATTGGTTTTGAAAACTTGAAATTGGTTTTGAAAACAAAAACACATTGTTTCAATTATGCACTGAACTTTTTCCAGTATATCACTGTTTCGGTGCGTCTAACATATCACCGTTATGGAACAAATCTAGAGCTAATTATTAATTGCATTCATTTTTGCCCAGTGACGGGGCACCGCTAGGTATAGACACACACCATTTCTTATATAATAATATGTAAAATGAAAAGACATTAAAAGGAACGTAAGCATATATTTTGTAACTTGATAAAAATTGAGGAGTTGAGTTTGCTTGTGGTATCTAAGTTCTGTTTTACCGTCTTATATTTCTTCACTCACTCACATGTGAAATTTCAGGCTCATTGAATCAGTTTGATGGCTTTGTCCTGACATCTTAGGAAAACTCAAGTTTGCAGGGTCAGTGGGTCATGTTAGGGGTGGTCCAGTGCAGTGCCGGTATCCACCAAATTAATTAAGAAAACTATCTTCCTTCTAAGTAGTCTGTGACAGACAGTATTCTGCAGTAGAATCACTTCACTTTGCTTTTGGACAGTTTCAATCTGTCTAATGGGTAATATTTAGCTTGCAATGGATGTTCATCATGCAATCCTGTTATCCCTCATCAGGGACATAGGGCTCTCAGAAAGGATTTCCACTCTTCTCTGTTTTGGGCGGCAGCTTCGATGTCTTTCCAACTGAGACCAGTTGATGCAGCCTCTTTATCAACTGACCGTCTCCAGGTGGTACGGGGACGGCCCGGCTTTCTTGTACCACAAGCTTGCCATATAAGGCTTTGTTTAGACAGATGGTTATTTGGTCTCCTCAAGACGTGCCCAATCCAGCGCCATTTTCTTATAAGAATCTCCTTGCTCATTGGTTTTTGGTCAGTTAGCTCCCACAGTCTTGCATTAGGGATGGTTCGTGGCCAACAGATTCCCAGGATGCGACGTAAACATTTGTTCACGAACACCTGAAGTTTGCTGGTGACGTCATTCTTGACGAGCCATGTCTCGCATCCGTACAGGAGGACTGACTTGACGTTCGAGTTGAATATTCTTATTTTTGTTTGTGTGATTATTGATGACGTCCAAACGGGTTTAAGCTGTGCGTATGCGGCTCTTGCCTTGTTGATACGCGCTTCTACATCAGCTTCTGTACCTCCCATAGGGTCTACAATGCTCCCTAGGTAGGTAAAGCGCTTCACAATTTCGACTGCTTTGCCGTTTATATAGATAGGCGTTGCATCAGTGGTATTAAGGCGCATGTCTTTCGTTTTATTACCGTTTATGCGCAGACCCTCTTCAGCAGCAGCATTGGCAAGATCGTCGGCCTTGGACTGGAGGTGTTCTCGTGAAGTAGCGAGTAGGCAGAGATCATCCGCAAAGTCTATATCTTCCAGGTATATGGATGTTCATACTGCTGAAAAACATTATGACAGGTATTCGATGAGAAGTCGAGGAATCAGTATGCGAGCAGCATCCAAGACCACTTCATACTTCGAGACTAAAAATCACTGTGGACACTTTTATTCCTCTGCTGAGTCTGCTGGACAAGCTTGAGGTAGTAGTGGTTGCCCACATACGCTGGTGTTCACCGAAAGCTCAGGAATATTCGTATACGAATAAGAAATATCAATATTTATGGAACATAAACATGAGATAAGATGGCGAAAAAAAAACATCAGTTCATTCTTTATTTACAAAAAAATGTTTTTATGGGGTACGCATAGGTACGCATGGGCATCATTCATTCTTTGGAAAATCAACTTCGAAATAAGTCACGTGACCTTACATGGTACCAATATGATCAACCATAGACAATTTTCTATGATCTCGGCTTAGGTGGTAGCCCCCCTGGGGGGCTACCATCTAGGCGAAGCTGACGCTGGGTGAACGAATGGAATGGTGTCGATTGCTTCTTTATAAGGAGACCTTGATTAATGATATGAACCAAACACAGCAATGTACATCATTCCATTCGTTCAATCAGCATCAACTTCGCTTAGGTGGTAGCCCCCCTGCCTGTGAGGCTCGAACCTTGGCTTAGGGCGTTACTGAGAGAGGGGAGTCGGACATACGTTTGTGGAGAGAAGCGGCCGGGCACGTATCGGTACCGCGAATTGGGGTGGAGATGACAATATACGCGACGAAGGTCCTCGCCGGCAGGGACGCAACTATAACCAGAAAAGGCTGACTTCTATGCGCACTATTATGTGTACGCTAGCTTGACGCCGGCTCAGCACTCGATAGAATTCTTTCAAATCTCCGAGCAATCTTTATGAAACTTTGCACAATTTATAGGTACTGAATTTTTTGGTGTAACTTTCTGTGCTGTAGTATTAGCTATTTTCGAGTACGGCCATGTGTAAGCCAGCTTGACGTCAAGCTAGCGTACACTCTATAGCGTACAAAGTAAGCAGTTTGGAAAGGAATAATAATAAAGATGAAGTCAATATATTAAGCACAACAAAAACAAGACATTGACGTTACAAAGATTTTATCCAAAAACCAAAATTTTTTTTTTTTTTTTTATTAAAAATGGGTTCGCTCTTGACCACAATCTAGCTTAGGGCAAAGATGTGGTCGAGGATGTAGCTTGGATGTAGCGAGCTCCAAAGAGTATGTCACTGCGAGCTCGCGAGCTCACCCAGAAGAAGCCTATTCACTCGTACTTTAAAGATATTTGGGCAATAATAATTCCGACATAAGTACGCTAACTCTACACTCACCTTCATAAAATATTAAGCAGTTTACTTTAATAATATTTCTATAACTCTTCTACTATATTGTTGAATCGATTGATAGATAGATAGCTGAATGGACATCAATATTTCTGTAAAAAAAAAAACATGACATTACTTTGACAGATGTTCCGCGAATACCGTCCAGTTAGTGATCGCGCCAAAATTATCGTCGCATATCGTGGTAATTTTCAACATAGAAGTGAAAAATTATCACATTTTAATTGATCTATTGGAGAATTGTAAGTTCATATTTGTATTACTACATTTATATATCATAATATACGTTGTGGTCCCTATATGCTGCAGAAAATATTATACTGATTAATCAAAATACAGTGGTTCAGTGTTACCAACTTGACGAAATACACTCCCTTGAAATGAACCCAATCGTAATATGTCGTCTGTGTATAAAATGCTTGTATTTTATTGATTGTTACTATTACCGCAATTGTATTTCAGTTATTTGCGAATAAGTGAATTGCAATTTTATTTCAGTGTCAGAAACGTTAGTTTGAAATCCTAAACTGTGTCTATGAACCGTGTCGAAACTGTGATCTGAACACATTTATTACTGACGCTCTGAGCATGTTGTAAAAATGGTTACGTCTAACAAAATATCAGATAAGAAGGTCGTGAAAATGGAAGAACAAAATAATAGTGTTGTGGTACCGCAAAGAACCCTATTGGGAGAAGTAAACGAGCACATAACATGCCCATTATGTCGCGGATACTACATAGACGCGACAACCATTGTGGAATGTTTACATTCATTCTGTAGAAGCTGTATCATTAAGCATTTACAAGTCAAAAGTTATTGTCCTGTGTGTGAAATGATGATTAATTCTGCAAAGCCAAACATTAAGTTAGATAAGGCTCTTCAAGATATTGTGTACAAGCTGGTGCCAGGCCTGTTTCAAAAGGAAATGGAGAGACGACAAACATTCTATGCATCTAGACCAGGTCCAGCAGCATCTACTACTCCTGAACAGAGAGGCGAGGACACAGAAAGGATTATATTCAGCCCTGAAGATGTTATTTCATTCTCTTTAGAGTATGCAGATGCAACTGACAATGACAGCATTTCAAGTAAATCTTCAGATAGCAATGAGCTTCAACAACAAACATCTGGAAATGCGAGAAGATATTTACAATGTCCTGCAGTAGTTAATATCAGTCATTTGAAGAAATTTTTAAGTATGAAATTTGACATTGATAGCACTCAATTTGCAATTGATATACTTTATAAGAGAGTACCATTACCTGACTATTACACACTTATGGATATAGCTTATATTTACAACTGGAAAAGAAATGAACCTATGCGGTTTTTTTATCAGATTATTGATTATGTGGCTATTCGCAACAGGTTATTTGATAATAACAGAAAAGGATCACATTTTAGGGATAGAAAACCAAGCCTAGCATCTACAGAAGACACAAATGCTGGTAGTCCTGCACCTAATCTGAATGATCATGTGTCTGAAGCCTCTTCAGGCACTGGCAGTCCAATGCCTGAAGAAAACAGTACTAAGCAAAATTTTGATAATTCAAAGAAGAATGATAGTCTTGTGAGTAAAGGTTTGCCTGGTTCAGACAAGAATCTACTTGCTAAAACTGACACATCATTATCATCAAAGAAAAATGATGATGAAGTAGAGAAGTCTCAATTTTTGATATCTTTCGAATTGACAGCAAAAAATAGCAATGTATCACCCAAAACATCTCCAACCAAAACCAGCTCAAGCTCAACTGAAAATCTATCTACAGCTTCAGAAGGCTTACCTAAATCCCAAGCTGTAGCTACCTCTCCAAAAGATGAGGATACATTAAAAAGGAAACACCACACAACATCAAATATGCCTGAAATGAAAAAATTAAAAATTGAGCTAGAAAAGGCGGTATTGCCTGATTTATCAAATGTTGGTAATAGTGCTGTTTTGAATCCACAGTGGAAACTCAATGATACTACTTCAAAAAACAAATTGACTGAAAGTGGGCCAAAGTTGTTGCATGTCACACCACTCACACTTAAAGCAACTGTGTCTGGACCAAGTAAAGATGTTAAACAACCAGCTGCAACTGATAAACAAACAGTATTACCAGAAAATTCCATTTCAAAGAGATCGACTACTACACCTCAAAATGTTTTATCACCAAAACGTAAGCTAAATAATGAGCCTAATTCACCTACTGCTCAACCTCAATCTATCGCCCCAAAAACAGTCTCACCACTCAAACTTCAACTGCCCAAACCTGAAGTACACTTATCTACATCACGTTCCACAGAAATTCCTAAAAATGTTAAGAAAATACCAGATCTAAAACTAGGAGTCCCAACAGCTCAATCGTCCCAAAACAAAGGA
This sequence comes from Aproaerema taeniolella, assembly GCA_949987775.1. Lineage (NCBI taxonomy): Eukaryota > Metazoa > Arthropoda > Insecta > Lepidoptera > Gelechiidae > Aproaerema > Aproaerema taeniolella. The sequence goes on from CATLJT010000195.1 coordinate 18,455, forward strand.
CAAACAGTGAGCAAAGTTCGTATGGATCTTTTGGCTAATAACAGTGATCCAACAATAGACAGAAGTAAAATATTATCTCAAGTAAAAACTTCTCTAAGTTTACAGAGTCCTGGCTCGACTTCTGGTGATCCATTAAAATCTCTCTTTGATTCTTGCAAGATTAATATTCCCTCTTCTCTGTCTATTACTCTGACGGACCAAAAACAAGATCCTCGAATTCCTGCAGAGCCTGTTACAAATGATCAAAAAAAGAATATAATCAACAAAAACTTATCTGGAGCTAACAGCACTACTAGTCACAAAGTGCCAAGTCCACCTGTACATAATTATATAGAAATATTAAAGTTACCAGACGCCGATCCTAAAAAACAGAATAAACTAGAAGGTGGTTCTGAAAACAAATCAAACAATTCAAACAAAACAGAAAATACAGCCACACCACCAAAAGTTACTGGAAAATCATCAGAGTCTTCTGCAAAGGGCCCAATTCCGAATTTGAAACCAATTGCAGACACCAAATTGGGTAAACAGACTGTGAATTATTCATCACCCATTACTTTTCAACAAACTTTTGAGCAGCAATTACAAACCTTATCAGATAAACCTACTGTTAAGATCCCAAAAAATAAAGCTCAAGTGCCAAAATTGGTTCCAGCTACACCTAAAACCTTCAGTGTTGTTTCCAAATTACACAACCCCAGTAATAAGCCGAATCCCATGAGTGCGGTAAATAATCCTGAAAACAAGCCTAGCTCTGCTTTAGATTTGTCTACTCCTAATACACAAAGTCAATTAAGTCCTCACCAAACTAAGGCCTTTGAAACCATGCAATCGATTGCAAATTTAGCTAAAAAGCAGAATTTACCTTTAAAAGCACCTCTACCTGTATTGTCCCAAAATTTTGGTAGTGTCCCAAATAGACCAGCTCCCCCTGTTGCCCCAATGAGATTACCTTCTATGGCTAACATGATTCAAATTAAACAAGATAAAATAAATACTAGTAGCTTAACCAGTCATACCATGAGACAGGATATGTCCACTAAAGCAAATCCTGTAAAATACACAGCTACCACTAGTCCAGCTTTGTTGTCCCCAAACCAGCCAGTGCCATCCCACACCTCACCTAGTACAGCTCAACCTTCACCAAGATCGACACGTTCTCCAAGTTCCTCTCCAAAGCTAGTAATTGCAGAAGATAAACAAGCAAGTAATATAGACACTTCTATTAATCAGTCAAACCAAATATCTAGTACCAATATAAATTCTGCTTCTAAAAGTGAATCTCTTAAACCTTCCCCTGGGCCTTCTAAGATGGGAGTTAAACCTCTTAAACCTCTGCCACCTCCACCTAAAATTACTGGAATTCGTCATCCCGTAACACAAAACGTTAAACCAAATCCTTCTCCAGCTGACATTCAACTTTTTAATGCACATCATCATGCGCTTCTGAGACACCAAATGGAAATGAATGCATGGTTTAAAGCACAGAGACAATTTATGTCTAATATGGCTCAAGCTCAAAATGATTTTAATAAAGAAAAACAATAAATATACCTGGAGCTGAACACAGTTGTTTTATTGTGATTGTGAAATTGGGGTTATGTTTTCAATAATGTGGATTTGTATGAAAACTGAAGTTAAGCACTTCTGTAAAATTTGTAGGTAACTATTTTTGTATAATGTACTTTTTAATCAAAATATTTGACAACATACATATTACTTGTAAATGTGTATTAATTTATCAAAATAATTTTAAGGAAGTATGTTGTATTAATTTTATTTAGATTTATTATTTTGTTGCTATCATAATTTATTTTAGCAGTTTTCAATTTTTTTGGTGACGGAAGCCTATTGGAAAACGAAATGTTTGGCGGAGCCCTTAATTGGTTAAATTGAATTGTTGGCTAAGTTCCTCACTGAGAAGTCCAGGCGATCGCGGTTTCATATTATATCTTTATTCACTACTCGTATTAGATACGCATTTTAATACTATCCTTTTAAAGTATTTACTTGATATTTTTACGGAGGCCTAACAGAGGGCTTGCGGATCCTTTGGGACCCGCAGAGCACACTTTGAGAATGGCTGGTTAGTTTAAATAGTTTAGGCAATTTTGTTTACATAATAAAATTAATATCTCTTAATCAATTCATAAAATAATAACAAGTTTTATTTAATAATTCTGATTTGTAATTTGATGAACTTTCTAAATCAAAAAATCGTGTTTTAAAGCTAAATTGGAAAGAATAAATTTTTCCCTTTTCATATAAGTGGTTTATGGAGTGTCGTAAAGTAGGAAATAGCATAACATAAAGTATGATGGGTGTTGATTATGTTAAAACATTTGTTTCAATCACGAATAATAAGGTCGTGCTATAATATTTTTTTGCTGAAAGTCACTATTGTGTCCTGCATTATACTTATTTTATTTAAAGGATCATTATTTAAATTAATACAGCTTATAAATTGTAGTTTTGCAAAACGTGGGTTTGTAAGACCGCCTTTCAAGTTTATTAAGCTGAGAGTGTATGTATAGTGTGTAATTTTTTGAATAAAACTATAATTTTAAATACTCGGTTTTTATTTTCTCCTACGAAGTGAAGCTCAAATTATTACCTACTTTTCTAATTATGAAAAGGTGACTATTAATTTAAAAATTGCTTTTCTATCTTAGAAAAATTGCGGATGGTGATGATTTACTTGCATTTTAGATGGCTGCAGTTCAAGCTTCGATCCCTTTCAAACCTCGAAAGAAAACTGGGTTGAATACTCGAAAGAAAACTTTTTTGAAGAACTCTAGCAGTATTTTGGACGACGAGAATCGAGATATTCTTAACATTGGTGCTTTACCTACAGTCAATAAGTTAAAAAGACAAATAGATTCAAAAAACTATGATAGTGGTAAGCAAGTAATTCCACTAAACTGAAATCATCTAAAAGTGAACTGGCTAGTTAAGAGAGACTATTGAGAAAATAAATTTCTATACCATTTTTTTTGTAACTATTTCATTTCAGATCAATGTTCGCCGCCAAAAGTGGTCAAAAATGCTGAAGAACAATACATGGATGTCAATGACTACAAGGGAAATGGGTAGGTATTTCGTAATTATTTAGTTAAAAACTTTGCTAAATTATTTTGTTAAGAAATTCAATTTTTTTAACACTCATTCTTACAGCAAATAAAAAACTTGTTCGTATTTCAAAAAATACTTGTATTTGCAGTGAGCACATTGAAGACGCCAAACCCCTAACGAGTCGAGAGAAAGAAATCGAGTGGCTGGAGAATTTTTTAACACAACACTTGGACAAAGAGAAATCGGCTTCTTTATATATTTCGGGACAACCTGGGACAGGAAAAACTGCGAGCCTATCATATATATTGCACTTACCAAAGGTAAAAATACAACAATTGTACCTACTTTTTTATAAGTCGCATCTGCAATATTTGTAGCGCAACAAAAGCCGACAAAAACCGTAATAAACCAGTGTCGATAATTTTTTAAACAAAAAAAAATTAGTAGAATGAAACCCATTGGAAAAGGAAGAGAACATAACAAAAATTAAAGGAAAAATAAATTACGGGCCATCTGAGGTCGGGAAGTGGAAGGGATCACCCCCTTAAGGGAAAAAAACGGTTTATCTCGATTTCCGGCAAAACTACAAGTCTTATGAAAAAAAAATAATTAGCAAAGTTGTAGGTAATAAAAATATCTACCTACAACTTTGCTATTTAACTTTTGTATTTACACTTTTTCGCATAACGTCAAAATGTATGTGAAAAAATCAAATAACCAAGTTTTTGGTTTTTTATTTTTATCTTTTACAAATTTTTTTTCACGAAGTTTGGTGAAAACTTACCTTTTTATGTCCCAAACACACTGTAACTTTTTTAATTTAAAATATTTATTCTTTCACCTTATTTTGACTTAAAATCAAAAAAAGGACCCTTACTTTCAATCGAAAATTCTTGCGTCAAAATTTCTGCTTTGTAAAAAAGTCGGTGGGCTTTTTGTTTGTTGAAATCTCGACTTTTTGATGGTGTAAAAATATATACATTACTATGGTAAATGTTCTCAGAAAATTTAAAGAAACGAAAAAAACTCAAATCAGATTTTTTTAAATCATGTACTTTAAGACGCAAAGGAGGCTTATGTTTTGTGTCATAACTCATAACAGCGCGAATGTCATAGAAAGTATAAAAATTTGGAAAATGAAAATGGCCGATTTTGGACGCCATAATGTGAAAAAGAAAAAACGAAAATCGACGAACTACTTATGTCAAGGGGGTATCGTTCATATCATTTTTATCATTTTTAGGTTTCTCATATCGTTATAACTAACTAATTACCGTTATTTATTTCGTTGTTTAGAATTAACTTTGAATCGTTATATATCATAAACGGTAATTCTAAAAATAAAATAACAGAGACTCGTGTCGTCTTTTGTGTCTTTAGTGACAAAAATTATCTGATGCTCTATTTAAAGTTTAAAACCAATCAATATCAAGGCTTTCGTGGTACAACGTCAGGGTCTGGTGTCTCTTCAAACGAATAAGAACGGCTGTGGCTAACTGTGCAATTGCATCCTTATGGTCTAAGTAGGGCTGGGTTGAATCGTCAACGAGCCATTGCGGATACCCTGAGCAAACTAAATCACATAGTGTTCTAATGCCCACTGATGAATTACAATGGATCAGTGGTGGACTTCATGTCACTTTCAACAAGTGAAAAAGCGTTCCTAAAATCTAACAGCCTAAGTTCTGACATAGAGAACATATGCCATACGATAAATAAAATAAATAAGGAAACCACGCCCATGAATGGCTTTTATTGTACTATAAATGCTATAAAATGGTAAAACATTTCTAAGGGCCGGTAAAACCACCAGAAAACTGGTACATACATACTTTTTCGGTCTCACTTTTAATAAACATACTGTCTTACCTAATTGAACCACCGGCCTTAAATATTAAATATGCTTCTCGCCCGGGACTCCGTACCCGCGGGAATTGGGAAAAAGTATGTAGTTTATCACTTGCTGATAAGAGAGTTAACTATTAGTGAAAAAAAAAATCGGACCAGTAAGTTTGAGTTTATTCGTAACAAAACAACATACAAAAATGCAAATATTTCCTCTTTATAATATTAGTGTATGTAGATAGATGTTATTGATATTTTCAGATCCAGAATGGCTTTATACAAGTGTATATTAATTGCACTATGATGAAATCAGCCGCAAGCATCTACCACAGGATTTGTATAGAACTGCAGCTTCAGACTTCTGGCTCTACGGAAAAAGCGTGTCTTAGTGCTATTGAAAAGTACTTGAGAAAAAAACACAAAATGATGTAAGTGTTTAAGATTATGTTGTAAATAGAAACCTTAAAATCTCATCTCACTATATTATTAATGCGAAAGTAAGTATGTACTAACATACATAAGCGAAATCATACTAATGCTAAAAATAATGATTGGGCTGCTAACAATAATGATTTGGCTGCTAAAAATAATGGCGACCAATATTACCAGGGTAGCAAAAACAATTTTTTTGAGCTCTAAAAGTAATTAAAACCGCGTAAAGCAAGAAAAAGGAAATACAAAGCCAGAAAAATTGATGGCATGGTGGCATTTATTAAAAAAAAAACATTCTAGTGTCACTCATTCCAGAATCTTTTGAAAACGGCTCTGCTATAATTTTTTTATTTTACTACTATTTTTGGATGCTCAACCTTTTAAAGTATAATTTATTTTCACAATATTGAAAAACCAAAAGTTTATTTACTTTATGAAAGCTTATTTCATTTGTTTGAAGACTTAAATCGTCGCTCGATTAAATACGATTCCATTAAAAATATTCAGTTTTTATTTGATACAATTTGACGGCTTTTTAGTTAGACTGAACGAGCATAGCAGTCTCTCAATTTTACTAGCTAACTTTACTTTTTCCAGACTACTCGTTTTAGATGAAATCGATCAACTGGACAGTAAAAGGCAGTCTGTTCTATATTCTATCTTTGAATGGCCGGCACAACCCGACTCCCGCCTTGTTCTCATAGGAGTGGCGAATGCTCTTGACCTTACT
>CATLJT010000196.1:0-21879 GCA_949987775.1 Aproaerema taeniolella
TGCTGTTTTGCAGACGAAATGAAGATTGCTTTAGCAGAAGCCTTGCAACGCAATCTACTGGCGCTCGAGAGTTATTGTAATCTAAACCACCTGGACCTTAACCCATTAAAAAGTATTGTGAGATTTCACAGAAAAGAAGAACAACAGCCTAGAGATTCTGGTGTTCGAGACCTAAGAGTAAATCATGACTCTAAATTGCTCTTTGATGTGCATATTGAAAATGTCATGTATAAAGCTTATAGGGCTCTAGGCTTTGTCAATAATGTGTATATCTAGAGAATTAAAGATATAAAGACTCTAAAAATACTGTATTGCACAAAACTGCTCTTTTTCGGGGATGCTTCAAGTACGCGGCAAGTAAGTGCTGGAATGACATACCGCCTCCAATTCGACAGTTAAATTGTAAAACGAAATTTAAAAAGGAAATGCGCTCATATCTTCTGAATAAACAGTTGATTGGTTCTTGAAGCTATAGGCGTGGTAGTTTTTGACTATTTAAATTATTATTATTTTTTATTTTTTTTACATTATCATGTAAAGGTATTAATAGGTTAATTTATATATTTTTTCCTGTGTTTGATATTGTTTACACAAACACACTACACACCAGCACCACATGCAAACACACACAGACACACACTCGCACGCGCACGTACACACCACCACCATCCACACACACTCACACACACAAGCACACGCACACTAACACATACGGCGTATGTGTCGCGGCGGCGGCGCGGGCGGCGACTGTTGCTGCACTTGGGTCCTGGCAGAATATCAGCGCTACAGGTAAAACTTTAGCATTATGCTGAGCCAGCGCCGACTTCGTCTGTGCGACACAGGCAGCACAGTGCAGCACTTTATTTTATGTTTGTAAATGTTTTTTAGTTATTTCTTTAATTTGCCTTTAATTTGTTTTTGTCTTTGTGTCTGTTAAGTGTCTTTTGTGTTTCTTCTGTTTTTCTATATTGTGATTTCTGTGTTGTACGCCGAAATAAAGCATTTTCTATCTATCTATCTATCTGTTGTAAGCCATCTGGAATATGCATGTCAAGTTTGGAATCCTAGATATGCAGATTTCTTGTATAGAAAGTATTTTAAAAAATCCTTAAAACCCTGTTTCAGAAAATGAGTGAGAATCTAATAGCTACCTGGCACTCTGTAAAAATACATTCTTCCTCTTGAAAAAAGATGAGACATTGTTTTTCTGTTAAAAGTTGTCTCATGTAAGATTGACTCCCCGCCACTCCTATCACTGTTGTTAATAGTGGCACCGAGTAGGTCGTTACGGACTCATAATTTGATCTCCCTTCTGCAGACTCAAATTCCCGTTTGGACTTGATACAACAAAAGATTTCTCTATTTTTGATTAGCTATAATAGTTGGATTTCACTATTTGTTTTTTTTTAAGTTGTTATAACAATATTTTGTTTGAGCTTTCTTTTAAATTTCTTGTACCTACTCCGTTTTTCCTTATCCGTTTCTATAATTATTCTTGTTGGTATACCTGTGAAGATACCTATGAGATATAGATTTGAAGCAGGGCTTGAATAACCGAAAAAATATCGGTTAAAACGGTTAGCGGTATGACGTCATTCCTTTCGGGTACCCGTAAATAACGGTACCGTTACTTTCCGGTAGCTAAAAATTTCGGTAGCGAAATTATTTGGTAGCGCTATCGTTATTTTTTGTGGTACATAAATTATTAAATAAAAGTTTTCTTTACACCCCATCGCTGCCGGCAACGTCGCGCTGGCGTTGTTTCGGTATACCGAAATAATTTCGGTTACAGTAGCGATAAAAATAAAGGTATAATATTATTGTAAAATGATAAAGATGCTTATTGCACGATAAACAAACTAGACCTGAATGTCACTAGAAAGTTCCTTAGTATCTGCAGTTCAAATCGAAGAAGTATGATAAAACTTATGAAGAACGTTGTAAACGGCACCACTTGCTACCACTAAGTTTGCGACGTATCGTCTCCGACATAATATACCTGATAAAAATTGCGAACGGTAGTATTGATTGTCCTGAATTGTTGTCAAAATTAAATTTTAAAATACCTATTTTCCCCAGACGACAATTTTCCCCTCTAATTCTCCCGGTGGCTAAAACTAATTATAGACAAAATTCCTTTTATTGGCGTGTCCCTAACAGCTTCAATAACATGCTCAAATGCAATGGCTACGACCTAGACATCTAACCCAAGTAGGTACAGTAAGGCGAAAAATAAGTTCAAACTTCTTTGAATCTCAACCCTTGTAAGATTTCAATATTTCATTAGGATTATTTGTTTTTTTTTTCGGCTTTGGTGTCCAAAATTGTATTGTTACCTATCTAGTATTATTATTATTCCTTTTGCTCTAAATTTCTATTTAAATTTGAATTCCTCATTATTTTTAGTTAATCTCGTTTACTCATTTTTTGTTGTTATTATTCATTCTAAGGTGTAAGTCCATTTAACTCACCTAGTTACTTATATTATAGGCGAAAACTTGTTATTGGCCTAGACATTAATCATGTATGCAATTAGTTATTTTAGGCTGTAAGTTTTCCTCATACAATAAAAATAAAATAAAAGATATCGGTTAAGGTATCGGTATAAACGGTAGCGTAACCGTAATTCTTAACCGTTACCTTTAAATTGATACGGTATTGAAATTTCATACCTGTACCAGAAATATACTTGTACCTTAACCGTTTTCAAGCCCTGATTTGAAGTGCTAATGCATGTTTGCTGCAACTTTGTTATTTATATGTGAGGACCTATCATTGGCTTTATGTTATGTACGTTAGAAGTTAAGTTGATTACAAGCATTGGTCTTCCTAATATAATAAATAATATTTTTTTTGCGTTTATTAGAGTTTAATGGGTACCACCCGGCCTTGTCGAGATCCCTTCGATTTGTACTGCGCACTATACTTCAATTTTTCCATGGGCTACCCCTTATGCGACACGCCGCCGACCTCTGGGCGAGTTTGCTGCATTCTCGGCTGTATCCTTGCTTTGAGCTAGGTTGTGGCCAACATATTCTTAGAAAAAACGTACCTGTTGTTATAAAATCATCTAGAAATATTTAGCATGAACCCTATTTGATAACATTAAAAAATATATTTTTAAAATAGGCGGGGGCTGGCCTCCCAGCCTCCCACGTCCGCCACTTCTTTAACGGAGTGCGTATAGTTAGCAGCCTCAGAGACGATTTTGGCCAATGATATTATATGTTACTTATCGTAACTAGATTGGCAGTTTACGGCAGCGACGCGTTGCCACTTCGTAGATGCCTGCAGGCATATGTAACGTCAGTTGCCTGCTTGACATTAGGGTAGCGTGAAAGTCATTCAAAATAGTGAAATTTACTATTAAAAATTGTGTATCACGGTCCGAAAAGGATGATAATGCAAGTGGCGTTACTTTTCACAAATAAATTTGCATAAGTTTGATCATATTGTCTAAAATTACATGAGAAAACAAAATAAATATATCGTGAATTATTTTTGCCATCGGTGTTGCAAGTAAAACGATTTAAATTTTTCCCCTTTTTTTGGGAGTTTAAAGGAAAAAGATCTGAGACATTAACAAGGTAACTATGTAAATTTCTATTTACATAGTTACCTTACTAATGACTCAGATGTTTTTTTTTAACTAATTTTTTAAAATAAAAAAAGTTGTCATTTTTCATATCAAAATCCGTTTACTATCTCCTACTAATAGCTTTTCTAAATATTTTCAATGTACAAACACGCTCCCGTTACAGTTTTATGACAGTTTCTATTGAAAATTTTATTAAATTCTGTTCAGAATATACAACATTAATCACACCAAAGTAATTTAATACATTTATTCATTCATTTTGGGGAAATTATTTCTCACCACTGGCAACTCTGTCCGTTTTCATAACAGCTATTATCTTATCTTACTTCACCGGTAATTAGGTAATCAGTGGAAGAAACGAGACAAATATAGTTTACTTTGGCATAATATATCGGTTTCAAAGCTACGTCTTTTGAACTATCAAGTGGTTATGCATTTCTGAGAATCGTTTGTAAGACGTTACTAATAGTGACATAGTAATACATAGTGATACTGTATTTAAAAAGATATTCGAGCTTCTTAGTGAGGTTGCTAGCTTGACGTCTATTTAGCAGACACACTAAGAAATACAGCTCGTATCAAATTGACTTATATGTCAAAAAACTGTGATTAAATAGTGACTTCTAATACTCGAACTTTCAATAATAGTGATTCAATACATTTCGAGATATTACAGCATATCGGCGAGGCTGCTAACTTGACGCTTTGTGCAACGGTCATTCCAAAGAAACGGGCTGGAATTTTAATCAAATTAATATACCTACCAAAAAATAGTTACTGAAATAGTGAATCCTATGATTTATTTAAAAAAGAATCCTTCTTCACTATTTCTCAGAAATCAATCGTAAACTTCTACGTACTAAATCTCGATGTACCGTCGCGCAGAAAAGTGAAATGTACTTATTGATTTGTTTTTAAACGAGTCAATATACATACATATTTAGCTACTCATTTTGTATTTAGTATCCTAAAAATTACATGTAGGTTCCTTTTATGAAATACTTAGACAGTTGAAATTTTCATCTGTAAAAATTTTAACTGTCTAACTATCACGGTTGATGTCATGAGATACAGCCTGGTGACAGACGGACGGACGGCCGGACAGCGGAGCCTTAGTAATAGGGTCCCGGTTTTACCCTTTGGGTACGGAACCCTAAAAATTACAAAGTCCGTGATTTAAATTCCTAAAAATTAAGATTGATTTTATCCTTATTTGTTAAATTATTTATTAGAGTTATTTAAATTATTATACTAGTTTTATTATACTGGTTTTATTGTAATCCGGTACCGGATTTTCTCAGTTTTCTTCAAGTGTTTACTAGGTTTTCGCCCGCGTACCTAGATTACAGGTTATATTGTACCCAGATGTGGGTTAAAATGTAGCCTAAGTTCTTTCCCAAGGTCTTATCTATCTCTGTACCAAATTTCAAAATCGGTTCTGTAGTCGTGAAAGCGTAACAAACAGATGGACAGTTACATTCGCATTTATGATATTAGTAAGGAAGTGGGGATATATTAAGAAATTACAGTTTCACCCAATAATTGATTTCATCTTAAATGACAATGTCTGTTCAAAAATAATTTTTAGGGAAAGAAAAATATTCGGCGCGAATGGGACTTGAACACACGACCCCAGGACCCCAAATTATTTGTGAATATCCCTCACGCGGGTAAGCGTTTTAAAAATACTAAAAAATATCTGTTCATATTAAGAAGTACACCATCTCTTAGAAAAATAACTAAGTATTTCGTAAAAAGAACTTACGTGTAATTTTAGGTTACTAAATAAAAATAACAGTTTAATTGAAAGTATGCAATTTCATTCTTCCACGCTCATATAACACTTATTTTGAATACAAAACGAGCAGGTAAATATGATATAAACTGACTTGTTTAAAACTATTGTGCGTGACGGTACTCGCCACATTATTAAAATTAGTTTTAAACCTACCATATTGCAAAAACCTACATCGAGATTGAGTATGTAGAACAGAGGTTCCCAAACTTTTTTTTCTCATAGACCACTTCCAAAATTTTGCTGGTTTCGGTGGACCCGGGCACAAGGAGCATTTTAGTTTTTCACTTTTTTTTTTAATTATAAGATGGGTTAACTCTTGACCTCAATCTTGACCATAAGGTCAAAGATGAGGTCGACGATAGAGCGAGTTAACCCAGAAAATGCCTATAAAGGCACTGGACTCCCACGCACCGACGGAACACAGCAAGCTGTTTGGCGTCGGACTTCGGTAGGAGGGTGGTCGCGAACCAGACGGCCCTTTACAGAGCCTACCACACCACATGAGACCATAGGACGACACCTCAGATTCAGAAAAAAATGAAATGTCGTTGCCTGGGATGGATTACTAGGAGGCAGGTCTCATTTGTGTTTCCTTAGTCGCCTCTTACGACACCCACGGAAAGAGATGGGGTGGTGTTATTCTCAACCGATCACCACACGGTTGAAAAATTTTATTGAAAACACTATTGAAAACAGATAATTTTATTGAAAACAGATAATTTTATTGAAAACACTATTGAAAACAGATAATTTTATTGAAAACACTATTGAAAACAGATAATTTTATTGAAAATACTATTGAAAACAAATAATTTTATTGAAAACACTATTGAAAACAGATAACTTTATTGAAAACACTTTTGAAAACAGATAATTTTATTGAAAACACTATTGAAAACAGATAATTTTATTGAAAACACTATTGAAAACAGATAATTTTATTGAAAACACTATTGAAAACAGATAATTTTATTGAAAACACTATTGAAAACAGATAATTTTTTGTGGACCTCTGCTTATACGAATTGTGAACCCCCATTTTTTTGTCACACCAACGTAGACCCTGGACCACTTTGGGAATCAATGATGTAGAAGTTTAAGATTGATTTCTGAGAAATAGTGAAGGATTCTTTTTTTAAATATATCATAGAATTCACTATTTCAGTAACTATTTTTTGGTATATTCATTTGATTAAAATTCCAGCCCGTTTCTTTGGAATGACCACTGCAAAAAGCGTCAAGTTAGCAGCCTCACCGATATGCTGTAATATCTCGAAATGTATTGAATCACTATTATTGAAAGTTCGAGTATTAGAAGTCACTATTTAATCACAGTTTTTTGACATATAAGTCAATTTGATACGAGCTGTATTTCTTAGTGTGTCTGCTAAATAGACGTCAAGCTAGCAGCCTCACTAAGAAGCTCGAATATCTTTTTAAATACAGTATCACTATTTATATGCTTTTGTCACTATTTATCACTATTTAGTAACTATTCTTTGACATAGCCAAAACCATGAAAATCGTCTCTGAGGCTGCTAACTATACGCACTCCTTTAACGCCGGCCCACTAACGCTGTTATTGACTTCTCTTTTTTGGATGACATACCTAACCTCAAATATAATTTTATTATTTAAAAAAAAAGCCTCGATTCCACATCCCCCTTTTACAGAAAGGGTCCTCTTCATCACCCTTGCCCTTCCCCACCATCCAGCACCCATAATTTAGACTCAAGATTTTAGCCCTGTAAACTTCGATCAACTATAGAAAACTAGATACACAGTCCCATACAAAATGAAATTTAAAAGTGTCCTAACTACAATACGTACTTAGATAGTTGTATACCACTTCATGTATTATGAAAAAGTTCTAAAGTGTCAAACATTTTAATCTAATTTAAACCTTAACGTAACACTATAAGGTCGAAAATAAAATCTGTTTAATTTGTAAAATACCACTTTGGGTTTTGAACAAAGGATAACGTAAGACAATTTGATGACACTGGCTGTCACGTAGAACATGGGAGGAGTGGAGTTGCCTTTGTTAATTTTAAAAATATATTAGTTGGGTCGATTTCACATATAAAATCTTCGTACAAACTTTTTAACAAATTCAAAATGCTACGAAATGGTGTGGTTTTCTTTTTAACCCCTGATTGTGTTGTGTATGTATAGGAGCATCATAGCTCTTAAACTGATGATGTTAATGGTGCAGTTTATTTTATTCGAAAGCTTCTTCTTGCGCTGGATTTCAGATATGATTTATCAAAATTGGTTCAGCCGTTTACTTTTATGTTAGTTTTTATGGTCTTTTATTATTAAAAAAATCACATTCATTTCAAATTAACCGACGATTAATATACATTACAATTGATAATCACAGCCGCCGCCATTCTTCTTAATTATTGCTTATAAACCTAATATTCTATGCTTATTTTTTTATGAAATATGAAATAACTTATAAAAAAAGAAAAGAACTGTGTCTTTCCCGATTACACATATATTATGTTTTGCTTATTTAAAACTTAGTATAATTTTTTGAACAGAAATGACCTATTGAGATTTAAGAGAGGAAATTAGCTATGAAACTGAATAGATATTTAAGTACAAGTAATAATTAATTAAAAAAAAGCAACTAACTCAAAAAAAAACATTTGTCTTCTTCGCTGTCATCATCTTTGTCCTGAAGATGAAATATTTTTATTTTATTTTATTCAATACAAGAAACTCCAAATCAAAAGTGATAAAAAGGTACATACTATTTGAGGTGCAGCTGTTTTGTGTAACCTTTTGACTCCTTTTGTAATGACATACGAGTCACTTTCTAAAAAATGCTTGGAGCAAAAGACACTACTTTGCGACGGCTAGAAAAAATCTTCACATCTTTGACGTGCGACCACGTATGTCCACTGTCCACATCGCACAGGATCTCTAGGAAAACTAAAAATCCAATAAAACTTTGTTTGTAAACGTCACGCACGTTTAATTTTTTATTAATTCAATTTTATATGATTAATGGTTTTGCCATAATACCTTTAATGTAAGTATAGAAAACAGAATTAATACATATACTCTTTACATTTAAATTTTATAACACAGATGAAAATGAAAAAAAAAACACTATATAAAAAAAAGCGTCTCTATTTGTTTTAGAACAGAGTCACTGCATAACCCGAACAAATGATGTTGAAATACAACGGTATGGATTTGTAAGTTCCGCTAGTGTCTATTCAATTTAAAGGGTTATACTCTCGCCGAATGTTATTAAATTAAACTAAAAAAATGTTTTATAACCTTTTCTTGGCCAAATACCAAGATAATTTCAATTCACATATAACAATTACAAAACTACTTATTTAAAAAATGTCATTCCATATTCTTTTAATGTTCTGGAGGTGTGATTTTTACAATTTTTCACTGCGCACTGAGGCATGCTTACTTTCGGAACGAACGAATGCTACTAAACGAAAAGACAACCCAAAACGTCAAGTGGGTGATCATTTAGTGAGGGAACTTTTTTGTTGTGGATTGTGTATCTAGTTCTTTATAGTTGATCGAAGCCTGTAAAGGACTTTTTTACACAAGTTAAAAAATACTTACAAGATTATATGTCTGAGACTGAGTGCGTGTAGCTGTAGACCGGTTGGGTCTATTCCTGCATTCCCAAATATTGCAAAATTATTTTAACCAAATCTAAAAAATATTAGGTTAGGTAGCTATAGTAATCACTTGGTTTTAATTAATATAACCTCAATGGTTTTAATTCGATAATCTCAATAAGAATTAATTTATTTTTAGTATAGCTATACTAAAATTGTATCGTTTTTTCAAGCAAACTGCAAAAAAAAAAATATTTTATATTACCTTTAGTGTAGAGAATTGTATTGTCCTCTTTGTTTATTTTTAACTTTTTTTTTTTATTGGCAATCGGCCGAGAGGCCATTTGTGCCATTTTCAAGTATAATATGTACCATCTAATAAGCAACTGACGGCAGAATATAAAAAGAAACAAAGAGAAAGATAAATAAAAAAGTAAAAAAAACAAAATATTTATAATTTAATGTCATTACCGTGGATAAATAGCAAGAGCATAAAAAGAGTAAGAATTATCAAAACAGAGAAGAAGGGAAATTGAAGTGGGAAGAGAAATTTGGAAACGGATGAGATGAGAAAAAAAAACGGAATGAACATATAAAGTATTATAAAGGATAGACAAAAAAAAATGGTTTAAATCTCCAATCTCCGTCATGGAGTTAAGTAGGGTAGACCGGGTACGATTGAAACGCGTAATGATTGAAACAACTCTAGTTTCTCGGAAACTATTATACGTGCGAGCGAGACACCACGTCCGTTACAACGTCGACCATGTTTTGAATCTTTGGATAGTGGCGCGGTGGCAGCCACAGAACACAGTGGCAGCTGTCGGACGTGGTCGTGCGCAGGACGTGTCGGAAGTTTTTGAGATCCAAAAGTACGAATTTACGACATTTTATTTTTTAGTTAGATTCATAGTTTGCTATAGTTTTTTGATTCATTGTTTAGTGTACCAATTTGAGATGTGTTTATTGCTATTAGCTAGCGCTATAGCAATTGTTTTGACAAAAAATTAACCTTGAAATTAAAAATGGCTTATGGGTACAATTGCAACAATGTGTGTGGGGACGTTTGAAACGTTTCAATCGTCCCCGTGTTTCAATCATCCCCATCTTCATTTACCTAGGTGTTTATTAACAAGTAAAAAAATAAACGCCACAAACGCACAAGTCCACACTAAGGTTTCCCTTGGCCCTTTGGGATAACTACATTAAATACAAGCACTAACATCCATGACCCAATGCACCTGCTTTTTACACAATATTTGCTTCGACCGACCGGGAATTGAACTCAGGACCAGCTGATACAGAGAGGCAGCGCTACGGCCACTAGAACACAGCGTTATTCAGTTGGCGACACATGAAAAATACCTATAGTTTACAATGCCTACTTACACCGGTCATCTCGAACATTTTAGGTCGCATTAAATTGCAAGGTTCTGATTTTTTGTCGATGTTGTTAGGATAGATACCAGTAGTTTAAAACCAAAAAGTCAACCCTGAAAGACCAGTGGTAACGTGGTAGAGGTCAAAGAACCTTCCGAGTTCTTCCGGAATTCCGGAATTTTCGGTGAAATACCATAGAATAATATCTAGAGTTTAAATAGCAGTCCTAGTGATTACATTTTTGCCTACTTTTTTATGAAAATATGCAATTATAATTTAAAGTGCAATTTTAACCTACTTGAAATAAGCGCTTGGTTTTGCATAATTACAAATAAAAATAAATAATTTTTTTTTTATTAATCTGCCTTTTATTTTCACTCTTATGGTATATGTCATGATTGAAACATGGGTATGATTGTAACATGTCTGATTGTATGGGATATGATAATCTCCTTTTGACACTATAATATGACCTTTTCGTTTAAGGTGACATTACATCCTAATAGATTATGTGAAATGTTAATTACCAGTTTAATTCATATCTGTGTCCGACTCATAAAAAATAAAATAAGCTAATCTCTCATACCCGGACTTTGTTTCGCTAATAATTTTAGAAATATGTGTGGTAACATTATCAACTTTTCCTGGTCTCACTAAATACTATTGTAGTTATAGAAAACCGTATAAGACTCTTAAAAGGATAAATAATTCCAAAGATATCCAAGTGTTTCAATTAATACTACCTACTGTTTCAACTGACCCCACCATGGGGTCAATTGAACCGTTTTCCCCGGTCCTCTTCGAAAGGTGATGGTGGCAAAATGAGTTGAGGTAGAGCTGTAAAATTTATTTAATTGGTAAGACAGATAACTGTACTTGATATCATAAAAATATTTAAGCTATGAATTTAATAGATACTTAACTATGCGCATTCAAAGTAAAATTGGTTCAATCGTACCCAGTCTACCCTATAGTAATATTAGACCCATCAAAAACAATACTTGTCAAAAAAACCAAGTCTCGCAATTCAGTTGTTCTGCGGTAAAAAGTTGTGAGATCCATGTAATACCAAGTCGGTTATTAATTTATTCAGTCTCTACTTAAGCGACTTTCTGTCTTAATACGTCCAGTCTCTAAGACCACGATCGTGGTCCATAACAATTGAAAATCAATTGTGTCTGGAATCTCCGTACTCGAAGCATTAAGTTGTTACGTAATAATTAACAGTATCTTATAGTGACGCATATCAATATTAAAATTCTTTAATGTTTTATATAAATATATCGAGACTTGGCCATCTGCTAGAAGTGCCTTAGAATTTTGATGATCGGTGGTGAAAATTAAGAAATTTGACCCGTTATAATTCTTAAAATACTTATTCAAATTGAATGAAATTTGAAATATACCGTGTCTTTACAATGCCTGCATGGTTAACGAAAATTTCAGTCTTCTAGTTTTATCCACAACGAAGTTACAGGGGGTCGAAAATGGTCTGAATTGCTTCGAGAAAAGGATGGTACGGCCGTGACGCTTTTTTGCTCGACTTGGTGGGGGCACTGCCGTGCCCCCAGATCCATGTTATTCCACTTCTGTTTCCAAATTCCCTTTTTTATGTCATGACGTTTCCTCGTTTTATATTGTCAGTGGCAAATTGTACATTGTCTGTGTTTTATATTGTAAATACACAAACCACAGAGAACTTACACAAATTGTGTCACGCCATAAAATAATCGTGCCGGCTGTATAACATTAGGTCCTTGTTGTGTCACATTAATTAAAAAAAAAGTTAGTAACAGACTCTACCTAGTCAAGAGGTCTTTGGCGGGAACTCGGCGTGAGCGGTTGCTTTGTCAACTGAATTTTCGTTTTCGGCGTGAAAAAGTTGTTTAATGTGTAATAGTGATAGTGTATTATGCGGTAAATTGACTAGAATTCGCGTAGTGATGAAAAATTTAAGTGATAACAGTGTTTCTGCTCCGTTTGGTACCGACAAAGATCCTCGCGGTTGTGCTTCTCGCCCGCCAGTTTTCGTAAAACAGACACTATCCGGTTTTACGCAGAACATGAGGAGCTTAGGGCTTAGGTTAAGTTGAAGAAAGAAGATTTTTCACTGAAGACATGGCTGTATGGACATAATTTCCTTTGCCTTTCCCGAAAGGGATAAATTTTAACAAAAAAAAAATCTACTTAGTAAAAAAAAAAAAAAAAATAGACAAAAAAGCTCCGCCAGGAGTATTTATATTCTTTGCAAAAAAGTTTTTGTGAATGTGATACATAGGGTATTCAGTGAGAATAATTATATATATATTTATTGTAAATCCAAAAATGGCAGTAATTATTATTTTACTATAACTACCGATTTCCATTTATTTAGAAGTGAAGTATTTAACAGTAATATTAGGTATTGATAATGATGTGTGTTCATTCCTAAACTATGGAGTTGATCAAGAGAAGTTTAACCTCGACTCGTTGCATCGTGGCCGCAGGCCGCCGTACCTGCACCACCACCTCCAGTGACACTGTGAGTTTAGAGCTGTTATTGCTGGAGCTTCTACACTAGTTACTTCTTAAACTGCTCTCAACCTTGCATAGGTTAGGTTACAGATAAGGGATCAATCACAGTAATAAGGTTCCCTTGGGCATCGTTATTTATATTAGTGGTTATGTCATCCAGATTTAAACCCTCGCGCGATTTATGCACACCCGTGTGTGCAGGATTTGTATCGCACGGCGCGTAAACAAGCGCGCGACGGGTAAATACTTCACTTCACTTCTTGATAGGTTATGGCAAGGGGTTATTATATACACGGTAAAGTTTACTATCAGTGACTTCTAAATTAGTTTGATGAAGGATGTGAATCAGCCCTATCAATTCCTATCTGATGTAGAGCTTAAAGATTTCTAACATGACTCAGCGACCAAGATATTAGCTATTAATACAAAAAACAAATTAATTTTTCTTTTTCGTTATTAACTGTTAAAGGCAGCCTGGATGAATATAGAATTTGACTTAACGAGGATTTGACCAACGTCAACGCTTTCCACTAAACTGAACAGCTTTTCACAAGGCACCCCCTAACATAACTCTATACGCCGATGATACGTGTCTGTTTTATTTTGGATCCAGTATTGCTGACATCGTTGAACTAGCGCAGGAGGATCTTAACAGGCTATATTCTTGGCTGCAATCTAATCTCTTAACTATTAACATTTCCAAAACATCTTACATAATCTTCAAAGCAGTTAATAAAAAGATACTCCCCTACACACCTTTGACAATCAATAGCATACCCATACTTGAAAAGAACACAGAAAAATATTTAGGACTACACTTGGACAGATTGCTGAACTGGGACACGCATATTGCACACATAAAAAAAAAAAATTATCTTCACTGATGGGATCTCTTCGTAATATAGTCCGCTGTATCCCACGCAGAACTCGCATGACGATCTACAATTCCCTAGTGAAATCACACCTTATATACCTAATCGAGGTTTGGGGTGCAGCAACTAAGACAAGAATTGCCCAACTACAAGTTATTCAAAACAAACTAGTTAAAATGTTGTTTCATTACCCCTACCTCACGCCTACATCTAAAATCTACAGCGAAACTAATATTATGAGCATTACCCAACTGTACCAATATTATACATGCATACTTACTCGCAAAATACTCAATAAGGACATTCAAACATCAATCACACTCACACAAAATAAACACACAACGAAACGTATTCTACGCCGAGCTAGTTATATTGTGCTCCCAAAGATCAGAACTACTAATTACGGAAAAAAGATGTTTACTTTTGAAGGAGCTCAACTGTTTAACAAACTACCGTCAATTATAAAAAATAGTAGCTCGGACAAGGAATTTAAGACTAGTTTAGCAAACTACTTAAAACAACAGCTTGTTTGAGTGATGGTTCGATTCTCAGCTTTTTACTTAGTTTTTATCTGAATTTTAAATATTTTAATTGTTTTTAAGTTACGGTGCGAACAAAATTAATTGTTTTTTTATAAGTTTTTTGTCTCATGTAAGTGACAATTTTTTTTTTTTTGTCTTTATGAGAATAAATAATCTATAAACCTAACATGAACCTTGGGACAGGAGTACAAAGTAGGGATCATCTGTAAATCAAAGTGGGAGGGTTTCAAGAACTTCCTTTATTTAAATACAATTTTGAATAATATTATGTAAGAGCTTATGTGTATGCTATTTTTTTGTGACCTTCATTTTCACATGCCAATAAAAAGGTTCTTGAATTAGTACTACAAGGAAATAAATAGTACCTCAATACTTTCAAAGAAATACATAGGTACCGGTAAGGCTGCTGGGCTGAGCTCTCGTACACAAAAACGGATAAAACTATCGACTTTCTGTTTGTCCCATAAAATAGTTCACAAATAGTACTCTTACTCTGCCAAATCTCTACAATAGGACTTTAAGGAAACCAGAGATATAACACTTTAAACTTTCGCAGTTTGAACACATAATTTATTATCATGTTATAGACTCGTTTTAGTATTTAACCAGAGATATGAAGGTACCTCAGTGAGTACGCTATTTGAGTACAATTCTGATAATAATTTCTAGGAAACAGTAAGTTTCAATTGAAATATCAGTGGTGAGTATGCTAGAATGAGTTCAGCCCAGCATACTCACTGCTGTACCATTATATTTCTGGTTTCCTTGAAGTACTATAATTGAGATTTGGCACATTAGTAGTACTATCAGCGTACTTTTTTATGGTTGAATTGTTAACAGCAGGTTGATAACTATCCATTTTCGTGTACAAGAGGTCCGGATACTGCAATTGGGTCAGCCTAGCAGCCTCATCGGCACCTATGTATATCTCTGAAAGCATTGATGTACTACTTAGTGTTTGTCAGAATCGCGGGTGTCATGTCATGAAATGGGTTGAATTGTTAGTAACAAAAATTACCTGATTGTAACTTATTTATTACCTAAACTAAGATAATTTTTAGCTCGCGATTTTCAAAGTTATGAAACAACCGAAATTAGCCGCCAACCTGACGTCAGAATGTCGGGTAAAATCATAAGTCCATACAGAAGCTCAAAGTGCAAATGCCAAATGTTAATACCTACTTAATTGTTACCTTCAAAAACTTTTAATTTCGGTTATTTCATAACTTTGTAAATGGCGAGGTAAAAATTCTCTAAGTATACTAATAGGTACCTAATTGTTACTGATTTAGTACCTCCTATAGGGAGGTAAAATTTTCTTATTAACAATTCAACATCACATTACACCCCATTTCATCACATTACACCCGCGATTCTGACGAACACGACTTAACACGAGGTACTATTTGGGTAAGGCCGCCAAAATTGTCAATTTTTTTGTGTGACTTTTTTCGGGGTATTTACTTCGAGTATTCATATTTCGAAAGTTTCTAATACAAACTGTTAGTATTATGACTTTACCATAAGAACAATATATCAACCAGCATAATTAGTGTAACTACAAACAAACAAACAAACAAAAAAAAAAACAGTTTTTTACGAAGTTTCAAAACAAAAAAAAGTCACATACTTTTATCTCACTATTTATTTGTGTTACGAATATTTACACCTAATTTCTACTGGCAGTAGGGCTGATCGACAAAAATAAATTTAGAAAATGGCAACACCATCAACCATAGAGCATTAAAAAAGATAACCGCCATTTTGTTGCGTCAGACGGAGTACTCAAAAGTGGCTGGTGCGTACAGTGCTCATGGCGAAAAAAATTTAAAATTGATTTTTATGAGGTAAGTGACTAATAATTCTATATTGCCGTGCTGTATACATTGGCGGCAGTATTTGATTTACTATTTAAACCATTTATAAATGCCATATTTATGTAATTAAAGGAATTATAACTTAAAAATATTTTTAAAATAATCCTTTTGTGTTGCTTTTGCGTTGCATTTGTATTACTTTTGTGATACTTTTGTGTTATAATAACACAACATGTTTGTGTTACGTAACACAATAGCTCTATAAAGCCACATTCATAATGGTCATACCAGCAATTAATGAACATAATAGGTAGGTAGGTGGAATTTTTCAATAGAATTTGCCAAAATTGTTAAAAATTATTATTTGTTAACACAAATATTATTAATTAACATTGTTTAATTGTTAGAGATTATAAATTATGTATAATTTCTAAAATTATATACATATAAAAAAATTTCATTTCTATTTCATATTTAAATGTTTAGTTTTGGTAAATTCAATTGAAAAATTACCTAAGTACATTTAAGTTTTGCTCTGAACAGGTAGGTATAATATGTTACTATTGCAATGTTAGTCTGAATCGTCGTTGGTGAATTTACACAAGGAGAATGATTATGGCCACGTTTGTGTAGGTTGGTACTATTGTGGCCACTGTGTGTGTGCACTAACGAGATATCTAACTTGCTGCCTTCTCTCTACGCCTATAGTAACAGTATAGAGCTATAAAGTTCTGTTTGAATGTTGCTTTGCAGAGCTTACAATAAGTGCCTAAGAAGAAATAAAAAGTTTGTTTGTTTTATTGACAATATTTTTTGTTACTAGTTTTTGAGTTCATGATAAGATATATTTTCCTAATCTAAGTGTAAAAGAAAGTAGGTACCCACTTACTTTTTGTATTAATTGAATTTGAGTTGATTTCTTTTTTAAAATTACTTAGTGTCAAGTATTAAACATTACCTACCTACGAAATCTATTTATTTTATTTTCATGAACCTATCATCGAGAATCCTATCAAATGAATTAAGATGACGCTCCAAAGGGTGAGCTTTTGGGGGTTTCTTAGAAGGTACCTAATAGTATTTTGTATAGATAGGTATCACCAATATGAAACGACCTTAAACCAAAAATGTGTTACTTTTGGGTAACGATAACACAAAATGACATTGGGTTACTTTTGTGATGCATTTGACAATTTTGGCGGCCTTACCCATTTGTTTCCTCATAGTACTCTTTCGAATAGTTAGGTACTATCTATCGGCATATATGAAAACGCTGATTTCCAACGCTGAAGCTTCCTCAGGCCGAACATCACACGGCGACGACGAATTTTGTGAAGTAAAAAAACATTTTGAATCTGCTCAACTTTTATTTAAGCGTTAGTGCGCGATTTTTTTGTATTTTGTCGGAACTATACATATTTGTTGTACAAATGCTACAGGAAGCTGGTGGCGGGGGCGGGCCGCGGCGCGTGGTGTCGGGGCTGCAGCCGACGGGCGCGCTGCACGTCGGCAACTACTTTGGGGCGCTGCGGCGCTGCGTGCGCGCGCAGGACCAAGGGGACCACCTCATGCTCTTCATCGCAGACCTGCACGCGCTCACCACGCACCATGTGCGTACCTCGGACACGAGCGGCCCTCTGGGTCAAGTCAGCACGAATTTTTGATAGTGATGGAATCGAATTTGCATAAAGCGATTCAGAGTTTCTCGCTTTTGTACCACTTTGGTTTGATTGGGGGAGAGGGTGAGGTAAAAGTGAGATCCCTGAAGAGGTGTTTAGGTACTTATTAATACTAGACTATTTATTTAATACTTTAGACTTAGTTTCCATGGAAATCCGGAAAATGCCACTCGCTGATAAGGGAGCTTTCTATTTTTATTTTTTTAACAGCCCATATACGTCCCCACCGAGAGGCACAGGCCTCTCTAAGAAACACACACTCTGGCTCGATGCGGGTTGGTGGACCGCTCGTCTTTCGAAATAGAATTTTTTTGAATGGGCGGTTTTCCTTCACCGTTCAGCAAGTGATAATTAAAAATCCTTACATAAATCTCACAAGACGAATTTAGTGGTACAGGCCCGCACCAGGATTTGAACCCACAACCTTCCGATTACAAGTCTGGCTATCACCGCTTTTTTGGAGATTTCTATAGGTGAAAAATAAATAAAAAATCGGTCCAGTGGTTTTTGAGTTTATTCGTTACTAGCATTCCTAGTAGGAATACACATAATGAACCAGGTAGACGGCCAAGTTACCGTGCACCTGGGAAGATGCGCTAGCGTTTTCCAGGCTGAGGTGCTTGCTATTACAGAGGGAGTCAGAATCATAGACAGCGTGATCACTGAAAACAAAGAGAACATCATAGTCTATAGTGATAGTCAGGCTGCTTTGAAGGCACTAAACAGAGCCGAAACTAACTCGGCCCTAGTAACAGAATGTAAGGAGGCTATTAACGCCTTAGCCAAAAAGACCAAAGTCACCATTGCCTGGGTGCCGGGGCACGAAGGACACATAGGTAATGAGATTTCAGACGAGCTAGCAAGGAAAGGGGCCGATGAGACATTCATCGGCCCGGATCCCAGGCTACCTATATCAAGTAAAATCAGTAAAGGAATAATAAGCAAGATCATAACAGAAGAAGCCAATTTAAGATGGAAGCACAACAAACAGTGCCGCCAGGCAAAAATCTTCCTAAAGACATATGAAAAAAGAAAGTCGAAGCAACTTCTAAAGCTAAATAGAAAGGACATCAGGATTGTAGTGGGTCTGCTCACGGGACACTGTCCTCTGAACCGACACCTAACAATAATGGGCCTAAAAAGTGATCCCACATGCCCAGAATGTGACAAGGAGGAAACAAGTCTCCATTTCCTGACTGAGTGTCCAATGTACGCGCTGGTAAGATGGGAGACAATAGGCATGGATGAGGTAAAAGAAGTACAAATACAAGAGCTTAACATAAAGGATATAATCGGGTTTGCTAAAACTTCGGGTAGGTTCAAAGAGGTGGAACTGTCAGTGCAGAGGTATAACTCATGCGCTGTTGTGGGGAATTGGGTGAAATGGTCCCAAATAAGTGGACTGATCACCCGCCTGTGCCTGACGGGCGTCCCCTCCATAGATAGATAGATACTAGCATTTCGCTCGGGACTTCGTTCCCGTGGGAATTTAGGAAAATTATATGGCCTACGTCCATCGAGGATAATGTAGCTTTCCTCGATGGACGTAGGCCATATAATTTAGGTAGAATTTTTCAAATCGGTCCAGTAGTTTCGGAGCCTATTCAATGCAAACAAACAAACAATCCATCGTTCTAATATGTATGGATGGACAAACATACAAAAAATATATATATATATATAATATTTTCTTTTTATCATTACTGTAAACTAGTGTGCCGCCCGGGACTTCGTTCCCGTGGGAATTTGGAAAAAGTATTAGCTGAACCATTCTGGTAATTGCAATATTTCCATGCACGATTGAACTTGCGCCTTATAAACGGTTATTAGTCGATCAGGCGTGAAGTATAATGCAGGAAAATTAGTCAATTGAGGGTGAGAATCTCGGAATGAGAGATAGTCAGCTAAAAAGTTGTATAAACCTTTATTATAACATCCTAAAGCTTGTCTCAAAACCTACGTATCCTAGGGTGTCCGCGTCTACAGTAATTTCAAGGTCAAAAAATCGATTTTTTACACATTTATTTCAAATATCTCGTTTCCTATGGGTTGTATGCTATTTGTTCTTATCACAAATATTGTAGAGGATTTATCTTGAACCATTTTCGAGAGAGAGTGCAGATCGCGCGCAATGTTTAAATCGTTATAGATCCTAAACGGTAATTCTGATTGGAAAACGGTATGAGAAACCTACGAATGATTTTTTTTAATACCTATTCAACGATACCCCACTTGACATAGTTCGTCGATTTTCATTTTTATCCTTTTCACAATATGGCGTCCAAAATCGGCCATTTTGATTTTTCCAAATTTTTATGCTTTGTATGACATTTGCGCCGTCATGACTAATCAAATGACGTACCATTTATCAAAATCGGTCTACGCGTTCGGTCTAAATAGTGCCACTTAGGTACAAACCCACATGAAAATGACGAACTATGTCAAGTGGGGTATCGTTGAATAGGTATTAACAAAACATTGTTAGGTTTCTCATACCGTTTTTCAATCAGAATTACCGCTTAGGATCTATAACGATTTAAACACTGCGCGCGCTCTGCCCTCTCTCTCGAACTCGAAAATGGTTCAAGATATTAAAAAAATGTTTGAACAAAAGTTGTAGAGAATTTAATCCTCTACAATATTTGTAATAAGTACAAATAGCGTACAACCCATAGGAAAAAATGATATTAGCAATAAATGTGTAAAAAATCGGTTTTTTGACCTTCGACCTTGTAATTTTAGTAGACGCGGACACCCTACGTTATGTAGGTTTTGAGACAAGTTTTAGGGTTTTAAATTAAAGGTTTACACAACTTTTTTACCTGACTTATCTATCATCCCGAGGTGAAACCCCTAATATTCCTGGATCAGTATCGCTCGATCTTCTTAAGAACGGCTGCAGTTCGAGTTTTGGATTCGACGGAGGTGCCAAATTTAAGGTCGGCAGACACTCAACGCCGAGGAGTTCAAGCTTATCAACTGCAGGTTAACATTAACTTTGACGTGTTTTTGAAGCACGATTCGCTCACAACCGGTGCGAAGTGTGCCCGCGGAGTACAGCGGTGTGCGCGTGCGCAGGAGCCGGCGGCGCTGCAGGAGCACACGCTGCAGCTGGCGGCGCTGGCGCTGGGCGCGGGCGTGGACCCCGAGCGGGCCGCGCTGTGGCGGCAGTCGGCCGTGCCGCGCCACGCCGAGCTGTGCTGGCTGCTGGCCTGTCTGTGCACGCAGGCGCGCGTCATGCACCTGCCGCAGTACCGGGAGAAGGGGGCGGCCGCGGCGCGCGGGGAGGTGTCGCTCGGCCTGCTGCTGTACCCGGTGCTGCAGGCGGCCGACGTGCTGCTGCTGCGCGCCACGCACGTGCCGGTGGGCGCCGACCAGCGGCAGCACCTGCAGCTGGCCGCCATGCTCGCGCGCACCTTCCACCACAGATACGGACCCGTCTTCCCCATCCCCGTCGCGGACTTACCCGGTCGGTTCGCCGCTTATGCTTCACACGCTTTCTTTATTCTGCTGTATAAAATTATGACTAGCTTAACGGGTAAATTATGTAGCCTATGTCGCCCGCCGTAAGGGAGCTCTCTATTGGTGAAATTTTATTTAAAGCCGGTTTACTATTTCTAGATATTATACTTCCTACAAACTTTGCCTTCTTAAAATATTAATATTATTAGTAAAGATTTGTGCGATCTCTTCGGATAGTCTACGTAACGAGTAAAAGGTCATTTCAATAATATCTACAAATGAATCGCGACGACTGTTTCCTATAGACGAGTAAAAATAAACGCTACACCCTCAAAGGCCCACGCTAATGTTTTCTCTCGTGTCCCGGTTCGCTGGAACATATTCAAAGGTAGACACGAACATCCATGGCCCGAGACCGAATATTTACTTTTTACACAAATATTCAAACTTAGAACCCGTCGATCGAGAGTTAGCGCCTCTACCGGCCGACCGAACCGGCATTTCCGAGGATAGCTCCGTCACTCGATAGTTTCATTCCAGACGACGGCAGCGACCGCATCCGCAGCCTGCGCGACCCGAGTCGCAAAATGTCGAAGTCGGACCGCGACTCGCGCGCCA
>CATLJT010000196.1:22079-62174 GCA_949987775.1 Aproaerema taeniolella
GATGGGTTGTACGCTATTTGTACTTATTACAAATATTGTAGAGGATTAAATTCTCTACAACTTTTGTTCAAACATTTTTTTAATATCTTGAACCATTTTCGAGTTCGAGAGAGAGGGCAGAGGGCGCGCAGTGTTTAAATCGTTATAGATCCTAAGCGGTAATTCTGATTGAAAAACGGTATGAGAAACCTAACAATGTTTTGTTAATACCTATTCAACGATACCCCAATTGACATAGTTCGTCATTTTCATGGGGGTTTGTACCTTTGTGGCACTATTTAGACCGAACGCGTAGACCGATTTTGATAAATGGTACGTCATTGATTAGTCATGACGGCGCAAATGTCATACAAAGCATAAAAATTTGGAAAAATCAAAATGGCCGATTTTGGACGCCATATTGTGAAAAGGATAAAAATGAAAATCGACGAACTATGTCAAGTGGGGTATCGTTGAATAGGTAATTAAAAAAAATCATTCGTAGGTTTCTCATACCGTTTTCCAATCAGAATTACCGTTTAGGATCTATAACGATTTAAACATTGCGCGCGATCTGCACTCTCTCTCGAAAATGGTTCAAGATAAATCCTCTACAATATTTGTGATAAGAACAAATAGCATACAACCCATAGGAAACGAGATATTTGAAATAAATGTGTAAAAAATCGATTTTTTTGACCTTGAAATTACTGTAGACGCGGACACCCTAGGATACGTAGGTTTTGAGACAAGCTTTAGGATGTTATAATAAAGGTGTATACAACTTTTTAGCTGACTATCTCTCATTCCGAGATTCTCACCCTCAATTGACTAATTTTCCTGCATTATACTTCACGCCTGATCGACTAATAACCGTTTATAAGGCGCAAGTTCAATCGTGCATGGAAATATTGCAATTACCAGAATGGTTCAGCTAATACTTTTTCCAAATTCCCACGGGAACGAAGTCCCGGGCGGCACACTAGTTTACAGTAATGATAAAAAGAAAATATAATATATATATATATATATTTTTGTATGTTTGTCCATCCATACATATTAGAAAGATGGATTGTTTGTTCGTTTGCATTGAATAGGCTCCGAAACTACCGATTTGAAAAATTCTACCTAAATTATATGGCCTACGTCCATCGAGGAAAGCTACATTATCCTCGATGGACGTAGGCCATATAATTTTCCTAAATTCCCACGGGAACGAAGTCCCGAGCGAAATGCTAGTATCTATCTATCTATCTATGGAGGGGACGCCCGTCAGGCACAGGCGGGTGATCAGTCCACTTATTTGGGACCATTTCACCCAATTCCCCATAACAGCGCATGAGTTTTACCTCTGCACTGACAGTTCCACCTCTTTGAACCTACCCGAAGTTTTAGCAAACCCGATTATATCCTTTATGTTAAGCTCTTGTATTTGTACTTCTTTTACCTCATCCATGCCTATTGTCTCCCATCTTACCAGCGCGTACATTGGACACTCAGTCAGGAAATGGAGACTTGTTTCCTCCTTGTCACATTCTGGGCATGTGGGATCACTTTTTAGGCCCATTATTGTTAGGTGTCGGTTCAGAGGACAGTGTCCCGTGAGCAGACCCACTACAATCCTGATGTCCTTTCTATTTAGCTTTAGAAGTTGCTTCGACTTTCTTTTTTCATATGTCTTAGGAAGATTTTTGCCTGGCGGCACTGTTTGTTGTGCTTCCATCTTAAATTGGCTTCTTCTGTTATGATCTTGTTTATTATTCCTTTACTGATTTTACTTGATATAGGTAGCCTGGGATCCGGGCCGATGAATGTCTCATCGGCCCCTTTCCTTGCTAGCTCGTCTGAAATCTCATTACCTATGTGTCCTTCGTGCCCCGGCACCCAGGCAATGGTGACTTTGGCCCTAGTAACAGAATGTAAGGCGTTAATAGCCGCCTTACATTCTGTTACTAGGGCCGAGTTAGTTTCGGCTCTGTTTAGTGCCTTCAAAGCAGCCTGACTATCACTATAGACTATGATGTTCTCTTTGTTTTCAGTGATCACGCTGTCTATGATTCTGACTCCCTCTGTAATAGCAAGCACCTCAGCCTGGAAAACGCTAGCGCATCTTCCCAGGTGCATGGTAACTTGGCCGTCTACCTGGTTCATTATGTGTATTCCTACTAGGAATGCTAGTAACGAATAAACTCAAAAACCACTGGACCGATTTTTTATTTATTTTTCACCTATAGAAATCTCCAAAAAAGCGGTGATAGCCAGACTTGTAATCGGAAGGTTGTGGGTTCAAATCCTGGTGCGGGCCTGTACCACTAAATTCGTCTTGTGAGATTTATGTAAGGATTTTTAATTATCACTTGCTGAACGGTGAAGGAAAACCGCCCATTCAAAAAAATTCTATTTCGAAAGACGAGCGGTCCACCAACCCACATCGAGCCAGAGTGTGTTTCGAAGAGAGGCCTGTGCCTCTCGGTAGGGACGTATATGGGCTGTTAAAAAAATAAAAATAGAAAGCTAAGCTCCCTTATCAGCGAGTGGCATTTTCCGGATTTCCATGGAAACTAAGTCTAAAGTATTAAATAAATAGTCTATTATTAATAAGTACCTAAACACCTCTTCAGGGATCTCACTTTTACCTCACCCTCTCCCCCAATCAAACCAAAGTGGTACAAAAGCGAGAAACTCTGAATCGCTTTATGCAAATTCGATTCCATCACTATCAAATATTCGTGCTGACTCGACCCAGAGGGCCGCTCGTGTCCGTGGTACGCACATGGTGCGTGGTGAGCGCGTGCAGGTCTGCGATGAAGAGCATGAGGTGGTCCCCTTGGTCCTGCGCGCGCACGCAGCGCCGCAGCGCCCCGAAGTAGTTGCCGACGTGCAGCGCGCCCGTCGGCTGCAGCCCCGACACCACGCGCCGCGGCCCGCCCCCGCCACCTCCACCACCAGCTTCCTGTAGCATTTGTACAACAAATATGTATAGTTCCGACAAAATACAACAAAATCGCGCACTAACGCTTAAATAAAGGTTGAGCAGATTCAAAATGTTTTTTTACTTCACAAAATTCGTCGTCGCCGTGTGATGTTCGGCGTGAGGAAGCTTCAGCGTTGGAAATCAGCGTTTTCATATATGAAAGAAATGGGTTGAATTGTTAAAAAGAAAATTTATTACGTATTAGTATACTTAGAGAATTTTTACCTCGCCATTTACAAAGTTATGAAATAACCGAAATTAATATTTTATTATTTAATGTTAGAAATCTATATTTTCCTTGAGGTTTCCAAAAGGTTTGACTAAAGTTTTTGAAGGTAACAATTAAGTAGGTATTAACATTTGGCATTTGCACTTTGAGCTTCTGTATGGACTTATGATTTTACCCGACATTCTGACGTCAGGTTGGCGGCTAATTTCGGTTGTTTCATAACTTTGAAAATCGCGAGCTAAAAATTATCTTAGTTTAGGTAATAAATAAGTTACAATCAGGTAATTTTTGTTATTAACAATTCTTGACTTGACTTCTTTATTTTAATGGCAATCCATCGTCTGATGACAATGATTCTGCCAGTATCAAAGTACCAAAGAAAAAACGAAATGACTTTTGTACGGTAATTCCAGACAGGGTTGATACAGTGAATTTTCGGATCGATGATACTTCCAAGATAAATTATTTATGTAAGTAATATTGATCTGAAAGAGACAAAAAACAATAATTATAGGTTAGTAAATATTAGATGGTGTTATAACATCGATGGATGGGAAACATTTAATATTAATACATAAAGCTGTACGTATAGAACACAGGACAAATCACAATAAAATATTATTAGCTTTAATAAATTGGGCCAGTAGGTTAACAAAAGGGGTTGGTACCAGTGAAAGGAGGGAGGTGAGGTTAACTGGGCGCGGGAGGTCAGCAGGGAGTACATCGTACAGACTTTGATGACGTGGGCAATTAAAGAAGATTTGGTCTACAGTGCCCTCTTCGAGACCGCATTCACAGATTGAACTATCTTTAATTCTTAGTTTGGCAAGAAAAACAGGAGAACAGACATGGCCCAAACGAAGACGAATAATAACAGAGGTTACTATTTTGTCAAAGTTCCTAAACTTAAAAAACCATGGGCGGGGTGGAATTGATGGTTGAATTTTGCCGAAATGAACGCTTTTAAGTTTACGAGACCTTTGCCAGATGTTATCCCAAGATTCCATCATGATAGGCCGGGCACAGCTACGGATATCCCTCGCAAAATTTTGTTTGTATTTATTACAACCTAATTGTATAGCTTCCTTAGCACATAAGTCAGCAGTTTCGTTTCCAGTGATGCCACTGTGGCCCGGGATCCAAACAAGTACGACGTTCACGCCAGATTTTGCACAATTGTAAAGTGATTCTTTAATTTTTAGAGTTAGATAGAAATTGTCTTTTGCGTGGAATGGTAATTTTGTTATGTCCTGGAGGCAACTTAGGGAGTCTGAAAAAACGACTGATTTATTAAGCCGGTGCGACTCAACATAGGTAACTGCTTCCAAGAGGGCAATAGCCTCTCCTGTGTAGACGGATGATTTGGCTGGGCATTTAAAGTTTAAAATAATTTTATACTTTGGAATCCACACTGCCGCTCCCACTTCTCCATCGTCAGACAGTTTTGACGCGTCTGTGCAGAGCTGAAGCCAGTTGGGCCACTTTTCATTTACCATGCTGTTAAACCGTCTATTAGCACCCGGGGATTTCTTTTCAATACCTAAATTGAGAACTACAGGAGCTTGATATATTAGGACATCGAAGTGGAACTTGAAAATCGGATTTTTATCGATTTGGAAGATTGTAGATAAATTGTGCTTTTTAAAAGACTTTACGAGAGGAGGAATTTCTTTAAAACGCCAATACTGAGATGTAGTTGTAAGGTCTGTCAGTGAGTCAATTTTGCCAAGAAGGGGGTGGGAAGAATTTTGAACTAAATTAAATAGAAAACGATCAGATAAATATTGTCTTCGTAAATATAGAGGGGGGTCAACACACTCTATCTGGAGCGCATTCGTTGGAGAAGACCTCATAGCTCCTGTAATAATGCGTAGACATTGAGCTTGAATTCGATCTAGTTTGGCCAAGCTGTTTTACTGCATGGCTCCAACACAAAGCAGGCGTAGTCGAAGTGACTGCGAATCACAGCATTGTACAGAAGTTTCTGACTATACGGATGGGAGCCCCAACGAACACCCGAGAGAGAGCGTAGGATATTGATGTTCTTGTCGCATTTGTTTTTAATATAATTTAGATGTTGGATGCCTGATAGTTTTGAGTCTAGAAACACTCCTAAAAATTTGGTATATTGTTGTATGCCTATGTTTTGTTCGTTGATATAAATAGAGATTGGAGGGTGTGTCCGTTTGCGGGTAAAAACAACAGCATTACATTTAGGGACAGATAAAGTTAAACCATGGTCCTCAAGCCAGACATTTAAGTAATAGAGAGCAGAGTTAAGACGGGAAGATGCATCATCGAACGAAGATGAACTGGCGTACAGTACAATGTCGTCAGCATACTGTAAGATGTTGCTAAAACATAAAACCGTTCTGTCAAGGTCATACGTGTAAACATTGTACAACAGAGGGCTCAACACCGAGCCCTGCGGCAAGCCCTTCCAGATCCTTCTAGAGGGTAATAGATCACCTTGTGCACGAACACGTATGGATCGTTCCATAAGCATACTACATATGATGTTGGTTAATCTTCCGGGAATACTTAGCTGTAACATCTTCTGTCTAAGTAGGGGAAGAACAACATTGTCATATGCACTCGATATATCAAGGAAGACACCGATTACGTGTTTACCTTCGCTAAAAGCTCGCCTGATGTCAGAAGTAAGAATGCTAAGACTATCCAAGGTACCCATACTCTTTCTGAATCCAAATTGGAATTGTGAAATTAGTCCTCTATTCTCCAAGATCAATTCAAGGCGATTTTTGATTAAATGCTCGAAAATTTTTGCCAAGACAGAAGAGAGGGCAATTGGCCTGTATGAAGAAGCACTATCCGGGTTCTTGCCAGGTTTTAAAATTGGTACGATAATTTGAGTTTTCCATGAATCTGGTATACGACCTGATTCAAATATACCATTCAAAAGGCTGAGAAAATATATTTTTATAGACTCAGGACATTCTTTAATAAATGAGTAAGGAATGCCGTCAACACCCGGCGTCGAGTCCCTGAGGTGATCTAGAGAGCACAGCAGTTCTGGAAAAGAGAAGGGTTCGTCGAATCTGTCACCTGAGTGTTGCATAGGGACAAAGGAAGGGATAGAATCATGAAATGGAACAGACGGAGGGGCGAGTTTGTCATAGAATTCGTTAAGCCAGGATGTCGGATCATTGGATGTAGGATTAGAATTTTCCATAGAGCGGCGAAAAGATTTAATGCGTTTCCAAACCAGTGACGCCGGAGTTCGAGGTGAAAGAGAGGCGCAAAATGACTGCCAACCTTTGCGTTTTTTAAGAGACAATATTCTTTTGGTCTGAGCTGAAATTTTATTAAAGTTAATATAATTATCTGAGGAAGCAGTCTGGACAAACTTATTTTTAGCTTCGTTTCGTAGTCGGATCCATTTGGTGCATTCCGCATCCCACCAAGGAGGAGATGGAATTTTAAAGGGTGAAACATTCTTGGCTGGGATGGATTCCTGGGCCGCACTAAGAATATATGAAATAAAAGTGTCATACGAAGTAAGAAGATTGTCTCCAGAGATAGGAGGGAGGAAAGGAAACTTGCGTTCTAAAACAGATGCATACTTAGCCCAGTCTGCCTGTTCGTTTTTAACCCTATACTTGGCACCGATTTTAAGGTGTGATTTTGGTTTATTTGATAACAGTTTTTATTTTCTATGTAATTACGGAGCTCATAAAAAATATTTGAAAAAATCCTATATATATAGTTATTGTAATATAGCATGTCTCTTATTATGCACATTGCCAAGTTGTCTGATATAGACATGTGCGCTGCGCCGGCGCGCCGCCGCCGCCGACCAATCATCCCCCGGCGTCGCCGCCGCCTTTTTGAGACGGCGTGGACGATTGGCGAGGTGGCTTAACGTCAATCGCCACTGGCGTATTATTTAAGTTCGTTTAGTCTACATTTGGCAGATGCTTTTTTGACGAATTCCACCTAAGAGAAAGCAGATCTCTTCGCATCTCTTTTTGCGAGAAATTCTCTTATGGACTCTGCCTCTCATCAGCCGCCGTCAATACCTCGCTGTGACTTCTCAATGCCGGAAGTCACGATACATAATAAAGAGATTCGCGGAGCACTACAGAGTCTAGACGTGAATAAAGCTAGCGATCCATATGCATATGCTCTGCTCTGAGGTATTGTGGTCCTGAGTTGTCTCCTGTCCTTCTCCTTAAGACTAAAACCGTACCCAAATCCTGGAAGCTTGCTAACGTGCATCCAGTACCCAAAAAGGGTAGTTGTGCCGACCCCTGCAATCACCGAATTATTGCCATCACCTCCATACTCTGCAAGGTTATGGAAAGGGTACTGAATAGCAAGCTGCTGACTTACCTAGAAGACAACGACTTACTCAGTGATTGAATATGGCTTTCGCCTGGGACGATCAACAGGGAATCTACTAGTTTATGTCACGCACTGCTGGGGCTATGCTATTGAGAAACATTGTGAAGCTCACGCCGTGTCCTTAGATATCTCAAAGGCATTTGACAGGGTTTGGCATGCAAGTCTGCTAAGCAAGCTTCCTGCGTACCGAGTCCCTGCCGACTTATATGACTGGATAGCTGACTTCCTGAGAGAACGGTTGATCCGAGTAGTCATGGATGGCTGCTCTTCTGACCTAACGGCTATTGACGTTGGAGTTCTTCAGGGGTCCGTTCTCACTGCGACCCTTTTCCTGCTGCACATTAATGATATGCTTTTGCATGGAGTTGTTGCATACGCAGATGACAATAAAGTCATGGAGAGATACCTGTCCGGTCCAAGAGCTGGTGGGGATGAAATTGTTTCAGAAAGGAGAGCACTGGTAGAGCGAGTAAATTCAACCTTAAGTCTTGTCTCCCGATGGGGTGACAATAATCTGGTTAGTTTCAACGCCACCAAAACACAGGCGTGTCTGTTCTGCGGAACGGGGTCGATTTACTCTGACTCCTACTTTTCGAGGAACATCTGTTCCTGTAACCAGTGAGTTATCTGCCAACCTAGCACCTCCATCGAGTCCAAAGCCCAAACTGCGGCCAAGAAGCTGGGCATCCTTAACAAGGTTGAACGGTACTTTACGTCCGATTAACTCCTGTCTCTCTTTAAGGCACAGGTACGATCGTGCATGGAGTATTGCAGCCACCTTTCTGATGGTTCAACCAAATACCAACTAGCCGTATTGGACTTCGGAGAGAGTGCACAGGAGCTGCATGAACTTATTCTGTCTGCCCTTTTCCAGACTTACTGCAGGGTATCACCCTTACCTTATCGAGATCCGACGGCGCTTTTTATCATCTTTTATATCGCGCACTGCCAAGGAATGGAAGTCCCTGCCTGCGTCTAAATTTCCGAGCTCATATAACCCAGGCCTCTTTAAAGTTCGAGTGAATAGGTATTTTCTGGGTGAGCTTGCTTCAGCCATGATGATCATTGGAAGCAGCAACGGAGTAGAATTTGTCAAAAGAAGAATCTCTCGAAATAAGAATCTTTCAAATGTTGACTAAACGTATGGAATGTTGTTTCATTTTGCAACAATGCCCATATTTGGTGATAAAAATTTAAGAGCACCCTCCCACGCCGGCGCGCCGCCGCCGCCGCCAAATTTTTGCCAGTTTGCCGCCGCCGGCATTTTCTATATCGGTGCACATGTCAAAGCACCTCAACTATAAAACGTGAGTTGCTCTTGGTTGTACATATAAATGATCTATTAAAATAATAAAATTCAATCTATTATTATTATTTTATAATCCACGGGGACGAAGTCGAAGTCAAAAACTAGTACATAATGATTAATCTTTCTGTCGACAGTTATTTATTTATTTATTTATTTATTTATTTATTTACAGTTCTTTGCACACATGACAAAAATATATAAAATCACACACAGAAATACGACACAAAAGGTTAGCTTATCTCTAAAAAGAAATTTCTTCCAGCAAACCCGAGCCACGGAAAGTTGATCGGAAAGGCAGATAGAGCGTGCAAAATACGTAATATACCTATATAAACTGTACTATAATGATTAAATCAAAGAAAAAAAACTGGCGATCTGGCAATGTGTATCTAAATGCACACGGTAAATAGAAGGTCGATTTGCGAGTGAGTTGGCAATGTGCATTTGTAGACACATCAATAAATATACATGTGTTACGATTGAAAATCATGTGCATCACTACAAAATACTAGTAAATATCGAAAACGTATGTATTGAAGAATAATATAATACACACATACATAGGTTTTATACAATATATAATAGGATAAAAATCGATTTTTATCTTGTGCTGCGTGGACGCCTGCACACGTTCCGCCATCTTGCGACCTACTGACAGCTTGTGTGGCCAAATAAAGTTGGTAGATTTTTTTGCAAATAAATAAAATATTTTCCTACAAAGTGTTGCCAAAAAAAACCCAAAAAAATTGCATTTTTTTCTGGTATATTTTTTTTAGAACTATGTGCATTTCAGTGCACATTACCAAGTATAGGGTTAAATTTACACATTGGGGAAGGAGTATGATTCAAATGAGTAGAGTTTAGGAAGGCAACAATGATTGGAGCATGATCGCTTCCAAAAGTATTCTTAAGGACTTGCCAAGACAGAGACATCACAAGATTAGGAGAAGCTAGAGACAAATCTACAGGGCTGGGATTTTGCCCAGGTGCGCTGCGCCTGGTAGGAGTGCCATCATTCAAAACGCAAAGGTTGTTATCGTCCAGCAAATCCAGAAGTGAGGAGGATGCTGGGCCACATCTGGCGGAACCCCACAATGTATGGTGTATGTTGAAGTCACCCAGGATGAGTAGAGGACCAGATAAGGAAGAAATAATGTGATTTAAGTCTGCTACCAAAGATGAGTTAGGGTGAGGTAAGTAAACTGAAACAACTGTAATATTTAAGGTTTTGATGGCAACTATATTAAATCCAGGGTTGACATTACGAAGAGGAATTTGAGAGAAGGTGACAGATCTCTGAATCAAGAATAATGTACCTCCATAACCATCATCTCCATCATCACGAAAATCGAGACCCCGGCCTCAACCAAGACTCCGTGATGGCACAGACACAAGGTTTGAATTTGTTGATAAGGTGAATCAAATCTGATTTATTGTGATTAATTGATCTACAGTTCCATTGAAGGACTCTGTGGGGAGCCGTTGTGATTGATAAGTTGGGATAAAAGCTGTTTAAGTAAATCAACGACATTGTACGGTAGGGAGTCACTGAATTTTGAAACTATATTTACTAGTGTGCAAACAAGAAGCTCAATAAGGTTGTCATTTGGTGTGATACGGGGGGTAGGGGAAGCTGGGAAAGCACTGCCATTGGGCATTGAAGATTTAGGGGTTTGTATGATATTTTGATGAGCAGTGACATCATATGATTTTCCCATTTCAGGAGCGGGTCGCCGATTTTGTAAAATAGTTTTCCTGTAAGAAGAGGATGCAGCCTGGGGTGCAGGGCTTGGGCACTCCAAGCGGGAGATTCCAGATATTTTTGAAGAGGGAGCAATATTTTGTGGTTGAGAGGTTACATCTGCGAATGATTTTCTCACTGCTGGGAAACGACAAGATGCCTGTGTGTAACTAATATTTTCTTCTGCCATGATCAGTTTTATGAGCCTTTGTCTACTATGTTCAGGACAATTATTATCAGTAGCCTTATGTGAACCACTGCATAACACACAGAATGGTGTGTCAGCTACACAACCAGTGCCTACATGGTCTTTGCCACAAACAAAGCAACGGGGTTTTGAGTGACATTGCATTTGGACATGTCCAAACCGACAGCAAGCCCGGCATTGGATACTTGGAAGTTTATAAAGGTCGACTGGCAGGGATGAATAAAAGCAAAATACTTTCTCTGGCAGAACTTGCCCCGCAAAAGTTAAAAGTTGATGACTGTAGTTGATGGTTGCCAGGTGATTTTACCGTCTATGTATTTTTTAATGTTCAGTCTACGAGCCCTGACTACTTTTCCACAGTTTGAAGGACATTTAATCCCTGTGACAAGCTCCTCAAGTGACCATTCCAGAGGGATATCACGCACTACACCCATTCTAGAAACATGAAATTGGGGTATTGTAGCAATATAATCAAATCTTGGCAGCAAATCATTCTTCACAAACTCATTGGCGGCTGACTGTGAAGTGAACTCAACTGATACTTTATTTCTTCCAAGAGGCTTAATTCCACCATCCTTTATGCCCATTATCCTGTTTTTGAAAAGAAGTTGTGAAAATTTCAGAACTTTTATGGTGATTCCATCAGAGGGACTTGAGGAGGACCTGGAGACGTGTATTATAAAAGGCCCTGAATCAGTTGATGAGTAACAAAGTTTTTTACCTTCAAGCTCAGGAATCGAAAAAGTATTTTGAGTTGATGCTGACGGAGGTACTACCTTTTTGGGATCAGGTTCGTCTACGGGACCGGCAGGGCGTTTTACTGGTTTTGGAATAGGCCGGGGAGTGCTTTTAAATAATGACTGGGAAATTTCTATGTCGGGTGGTAAGCCGCCTCCCGGAGGAGGCGGATCATCATCCGCCATATCTCACAAACAAAGCAGAACAATCACAAAAACACTTACAATTATAACACAGACACAACACCACAGTAATATAATATATAGATATTGGATATATCAACAGTATTTTCACTAGAAACCGCAAAAAACCCTACTGCACGTGTTTTCCAACGCACGATGAAAAGCAGAATCTATTAACAATTCAACCCATTTCATGACATGACACCCGCAATTCTGACGAACACTAAGTAGTACATCAATGCTTTCAGAGATATACATAGGTGCTGATGAGGCTGCTAGGCTGACCCAATTGCAGTATCCGGACCTCTTGTACACGAAAACGGATAGTTATCAACCTGCTGTTAACAATTCAACCATAAAAAAAAGTACGCTGATAGTACTACTAATGTGCCAAATCTCAATTATAGTAGGTACTTCAAGGAAACCAGAAATACAAATCTCAATTATAGTAGGTACTTCAAGGAAACCAGAAATACAAATCTCAATTATAGTAGGTACAATACAATACAATATACTTTATTGCACTCCAACACAGATAAGGTACAGTTACATTTTATACAAAAAAGTTATGTCAGGGTACAAAAGGCGGCCCCATTGCTAAGAAGCAATATCTTATCGGCAACCTTTGGGTGTGGAGAAGAAGTAACAAACCGTTTAGATGTGGGTGCAAATATAATACATGCTACTTACATAGAAACCACCAAACCAACCACCAGAAATATAATGGTACGAACTCATTCTAGCATACTCACCACTGATATTTCAATTGAAACTTACTGTTTCCTAGAAATTATCAGAAATAGTACTCAAATAGCGTACTCACTGAGGTACCTTCATATCTCTGGTTAAATACTAAAACGAGTCTATAACATGATAATAAATTATGTGTTCAAACTGCGAAAGTTTAAAGTGTTATATCTCTGGTTTCCAAGTCCTATTGTAGAGATTTGGCACTGTAAGAGTACTATTTGTGAACTATTTTATTGGACAAACAGAAAGTCGATAGTTCTATCCGTTTTTGTGTACGAGACGTGAGGACGAGCGCAGCCCAGCAGCCTTACCGGTACCTATGTATTTCTTTGAAAGTATTGAGGTCCTACTATTTATTTCCTTGTAGTACTAATTCAAGTACTTACCTTTTTATTGGAATGTGAAAATGAAGGTCACAAAAAAAATTGCATACACTTATGCTCTTACATAATATTATTCAAAATTGTATTTAAATAAAGGGAGTTCTTGAAACCCTCCCACTTTGATTTACAGATGATCCCTACTTTGTACTCCTGTCCCAAGGTTCATAGGGGGTTTCTTGTGAAAAGCTGTTCAGTTTAGTGGAAAGCGTTGACGTTTGTCAAATCCTCGTTAAGTCAAATTCTATATTCATCCAGGCTGCCTTTAACAGTTAATAACGAAAAAGAAAAATTAATTTGTTTTTTGTATTAATAGCTAATATCTTGGTCCAGCGACCAAGATATTAGCTGACCCAGCGGTCATGTTATTTAAGCTCTACATCAGATAGGAATTGATAGGGCTGATTCACATCCTTCATCAAACTAATTTAGAAGTCACTGACAGTAAACTTTACCATGTATTTATTAACCCCTTGCCATAGCCTATTAAGAAGTGAAGTATTTATTAACCCGTCGCGCGCTTGTTTACGCGCCGTGCGATACAAATCCTGCACACACGGGTGTACTGTGCATAAATCGCGCGAGGGTTTAAATCTGGATGACATAACCACTAATATAAATAACGATGCCCAAGGGAACCTTATTAATTACTGTGATTGATGCCTTATCTGTAACCTAACCTATGCAAGGTTGAGAGCAGTTTAAGAAGTAACTAGTGTAGAAGCTCCAGCAATAACAGCTAAACTCACAGTGTCACTGGAGGTGGTGGTGCAGGTACGGCGGCCTGCGGCCACGATGCAACGAGTCGAGGTTAAACTTCTCTTGATCAACTCCATGGTTTACGAATGAACACACATCATTATCAATACCTAATATTACTGTTAAATACTTCACTTCTAAATAAATGGAAATCGGTAGTTATAGTAAAATAATAATTACTGCCATTTTTGGATTTACAATAAATATATATGGTATATATATAATTATTCTCACTGATTACCATACCACATTCACAAAAACTTTTTTGTCTGTTATACAGACGGGGGGGCTACCACCTAAGCGAAGTTGATGCTGATTGAACGAATGGAATGATGTACATTGCTGTGTTTGGTTCATATCATTAGTCAAGGTCTCCGTATAAAGAAGCAATCGACAATATTCCATTCGTTCACCCAGCGTCAACTTCGCTTAGGTGGTAGGCCCCCAGACTATATTACTAACTTTTTTTTAAATTGATGTGACACAACAAGCAACAAGGACCTAATGTTATACAGCCGGCACGATTATTTTATGGCGTGACACAATTTGTGTAAGTTCTCTGTGGTTTGTGTATTTACAATATAAAACGCAGACAATGTACAATTTGCCACTGACAATATAAAACGAGGAACTCAGATGGTACATACTTGAAAATGGCCTCTCGGCCGATTGCCAATAAAAAAATTAAAAAAAAGTTAAAAATAAACAAAGAGGACAGGACAATACAATTGTCTGCATTAAAGGTAATTAAAATATTGTTTTTTTTGCAGTTTGCTTGAAAAAACGATACAATTTTAGTATAGCTATACTAAAAATAAATTAATTCTTATTGAGATTATCGAATTAAAACCATTGAGGTTATATTAATTAAAACCAAGTGATTACTATAGCTACCTAATATTTTATAGATTTGGAATAATTTTGCAATA
Organism: Aproaerema taeniolella; assembly: GCA_949987775.1. Taxonomy (NCBI): domain Eukaryota; kingdom Metazoa; phylum Arthropoda; class Insecta; order Lepidoptera; family Gelechiidae; genus Aproaerema; species Aproaerema taeniolella. Next base: position 36,623 of record CATLJT010000196.1, read on the forward strand.
TTTGGGAATACACGCACTCAGTCTCAGACATATAATCTTGTAAGTATTTTTTAACTTGTGTAAAAAAGTCCTTTACATGGCTAAAATCTTGAGTCTAAATTGTGGGTGCTGGATGGTGGGGAAGGGCAAGGGTGATGAAGTGGACCCTTTCTGTAAAAGGGGGATGTGGAATCGAGGCTTTTTTTTTAAATAATAAAATTATATTTGAGGTTAGGTATGTCATCCAAAAAAGAGAAGTCAATAACAGCGTTAGTGGTTTTTGGGGACGGGATTAGGAGGCGGTGCCGGCGCTGGCGTTAAAGGAGTGCGTAGGTATAGTTAGCAGCCTCAGAGACGATTTTCATGGTTTTGGCTATGTCAAAGAATAGTTTACTAAATAGTGATAAATAGTGACAAAAGCATATAAATAGTGATACTGTATTTAAAAAGATTAGATTAGATTTATTTATCTTATAATATAGCTACAAATTTCAAGTTTATAATAAAATATGTTAGTCATTTCAGCCCATAATATGATCGTCAAAAATATAAATTATTAAAATTACAATTAATAATTTAAACAATGTCAAATAAAAATTAGAAAATAAATTAATATACAAAAGTATACAATCAAAAATGTCAAAAATAAAATAAAAAATATGTCTAAATCTAGAAACAACATTGAATATCAATTTGAAATTATTAAAAAAGATATTCAAGCTTCTTAGTGAGGCTGCTAGCTTGACGTCTATTTAGCAGACACACTAAGAAATACAGCTCGTATCAAATTGACTTATATGTCAAAAAACTGTGATTAAATAGTGACTTCTAATACTCGAACTTTCAATAATAGTGATTCAATACATTTCGAGATATTGCAGCATATCGGTGAGGCTGCTAACTTGACGCTTTTTGCAACGGTCATTCCAAAGAAACGGGCTGGAATTTTAATCAAATGAATATAACAAAAAATAGTTACTGAAATAGTGAATTCTATGATATATTTAAAAAAAGAATCCTTCTTCACTATTTCTCAGAAATCAATCTTAAACTTCTACATACTCAATCTCGATGTAGGTTTTTGATCAATTTTAAACTTTACTGCAATATGGTAGGGTTTAAAACTAATTTTAATAATGTGGCGAGTACCGTCACGCACAATAGTGGAATGTACTTACTGATATGTTTTTAAACAAGTCAGTTTATATCATATTTACCTGCTCGTTTTGTATTCAAAATAAGTGTTATATGAGCATGGAAGAATGAAATTGCATACCTACTTTCAATTAAACTGTTATTTTTATTTAGTAACCTAAAATTACACGTAAGTTCTTTTTACGAAATACTTAGTTATTTTTCCGAGAGATGGTGTACTTCTTAATATAAACAGATATTTTTTAGTCTTTTAAAACGCTTACCCGCGTGAGGGATATTCACAAATAATTTGGGGTCCTGGGGTCGTGTGTTCAAGTCCCATTCGTGCCGAATATTTTTCTTTCCCTAAAAATTATTTTTGAACAGATATTGTCATTTAAGATGAAATCAATTATTGGGTGAAACTGTAATTTCTTAATATATCCTCACTTCCTTACTAATATCATAAATGCGAATGTCCATCTGTTTGTTACGCTTTCACGACTACAGAACCGATTTTGAAATTTGGTACAGAGATAGATAAGACCTTGGGAAAGAACATAGGCTACATTTTAACCCACATCTGGGTACAATATAACCTGTAATCTAGGTACGCGGGCCAAAACCTAGTAAACACTTGAAGAAAACGGAGAAAATCCGGTACCGGATTACAATACAAACTGTCAAATAAAACCAGTATAATAAAACTAGTATAATATTTTCAATAACTCTTTAATAAATAATTTAACAAATAAGGATAAAATCAATCTTAATTTTTAGGAATTTAAATCACAGACTTGGTAATTTTTAGGGTTCCGTACCCGAAGGGTAAAACCGGGACCCTATTACTAAGGCTCCGCTGTCCGTCCGTCCGTCCGTCTGTCACCAGGATGTATCTCATGACATGAACCGTGATAAATTTTTACAGACAGTTAAAATTTTTACAGATGAAAATTTCAACTGTCTAAGTATTTCGTAAAAGGAACCTACATGTAATTTTTAGGATACTAAATACAAAATGAGTAGGTAAATATGTATGTATATTGACTCATTTAAAAACAAATCAATAAGTACATTTCACTTTTCTGCGCGACGGTACATCGAGATTTAGTACGTATAAGTTTACGATTGATTTCTGAGAAATAGTGAAGAAGGATTCTTTTTTAAATATATCATAGGATTCACTATTTCAGTAACTATTTTTTGGTATATTCATTTGATTAAAATTCCAGCCCGTTTCTTTGGAATGACCGTTGCAAAAAGCGTCAAGTTAACAGCCTCACCGATATGCTGTAATATCTCGAAATGTATTGAATCACTATTATTGAAAGTTCGAGTATTAGAAGTCACTATTTAATCACAGTTTTTTGACATATAAGTCAATTTGATACGAGCTGTATTTCTTAGTGTGTCTGCTAAATAGACGTCAAGCTAGCAACCTCACTAAGAAGCTCGAATATCTTTTTAAATACAGTATCACTATGTATCACTATGTCACTATTAGTAACTATTCTTTGACATAGCCAAAACCATCAAAATCGTCTCTGAGGCTGCTAACTATACGCACTCCGTTAAAGAAGTGGCGGACGTGGGAGGCTGGGAGGCCAGCCCCCTCCTATTTAAAAAATATATTTTTTAATGTTATCAAATAGGGTTCATGCTAAATATTTCTAGATGATTTTATAACAACAGGCACGTTTTTTCTAAGAATATGTTGGCCACAACCTAGCTCAAAGCAAGGATACAGCCGAGAATGCAGCAAACTCGCCCAGAGGTCGGCGGCGTGTCGCACAAGGGGTAGCCCATGGAAAAATTGAAGTGTAGTGTGCAGTACAAATCGGAGGGATCTCGACAAGGCCGGGTGGTACCCATTAAACTCTAATAAACGCAAAAAAATAATTATTTATTATATTAGGAAGACCAATGCTTGTAATCAACTTAACTTCTAACGTACATAACATAAAGCCAATGATAGGTCCTCACATATAAATAACAAAGTTGCAGCAAACATGCATTAGCACTTCAAATCAGGGCTTGAAAACGGTTAAGGTATAAGTATATTTCTGAAATTTCAATACCGTATCAATTTAAAGGTAACGGTTAAGAATTACGGTTACGCTACCGTTTATACCGATACCTTAACCGATATCTTTTATTTTATTTTTATTGTATGAGGAAAACTTACAGCCTAAAATAACTAATTGCATACATGATTAATGTCTAGGCCAATAACAAGTTTTCGCCTATAAGTAACTAGGTGAGTTAAATGGACTCACACCTTAGAATGAATAATAACAACAAAAAATGAGTAAAATAATGATAAACGAGATTAACTAAAAATAATGAGGAATTCAAATTTAAATAGAAATTTAGAGCAAAAGGAATAATAATAATACTAGATAGGTAACAATACAATTTTGGACACCAAAGCCGAAAAAAAAAACAAATATAATCCTAATGAAATATTGAAATCTTACAAGGGTTGAGATTCAAAGAAGTTTGAACTTATTTTTCGCCTTACTGTACTTGGGTTAGATGTCTAGGTCGTAGCCATTGCATTTGAGCATGTTATTGAAGCTGTTAGGGACACGCCAATAAAAGGAATTTTCTCTATAATTAGTTTTAGCCACCGGGAGAATTAGAGGGAAAATTGTCGTCTGGGGAAAATAGGTATTTTAAAATTTAATTTTGACAACAATTAATGACAATCAGTACTACCCTTCGATCAACTATAAAGAACTAGATACACAATCCACAACAAAAAAGTTCCCTCACTAAATGATCACCCACTTGACGTTTTGGGTTGTCTTTTCGTTTAGTAGCATTCGTTCGTTCCGAAAGTAACCATGCCTCAGTGCGCAGTGAAAAATTGTAAAAATCACACCTCCAGAACTTTAAAGGAATGTGGAATGACATTTTTTAAATAAGTAGTTTTGTAATTATTAAATGTGAATTGAAATTATCTTAGTATTTGGCCAAGAAAAGGTTATAAAACATTTTTTTAGTTTAATTTAATAACATTCGGCGAGAGTATAACCCTTTAAATTGAATAGACACTAGCCGAAGTTACAAATCCATACCGTTGTATTTCAACATCATTTGTTCGGGTTATGCAGTGACTCTGTTCTAAAACAAATAGAGACGCTGTTTTTTTTTTCTATTGTTTTTTTTTTTTTTCATTTTCATCTGTGTTATAAAATTGAAGTGTAAAAAGTATATAAATTAATTCTGTTTTCTATACTTACATTAAAGGTATTATGGCAAAACCATTAATCATATAAAACTGAATTAATAAAAAATTTAACGTGCGTGACGTTTACAAACATAAAGTTTTATTGGATTTTTAGTTTTCCTAGAGATCCTGTGCGATGTGGACTGTGGACATCCGTGATCGCACGTCAAAGATGTGAAGATTTTTTTCACCCGTCGCAAAGTAGTGTCTTTTGCTCCAAGCATTTTTTAGAAAGTGACTCGTATGTCATTACAAAAGGAGCCAAAAGGTTACACAAAACAGCTGCACCTCAAATAGTATGTACCTTTTTATCACTTTTGATTTGGAGTTTCTTGTATTGAATAAAATAAAAAAAATATGTTTCATCTTCAGGACAAACATGATGACAGCGAAGAAGACAAATGTTTTTTTTGAGTTGGTTGCTTTTTTAAAAAAAAAAATATTTCTTGTACTTAAATATCTATTTAGTTTCATAGCTAATTTCCTCTCTTAAATCTCAATAGGTCATTTCTGTTCAAAAAAATATACTAAGTTTTAAATAAGCAAAACATAATATATGTGTAATCGGGAAAGACACAGTTCTTTTCTTTTTTTATAAGTTATTTCGTATTTCATAAAAAAATAAGCATAGAATATTATGTTTATAAGCAATAATTAAGAAGAATGGCGGCGGCTGTGATTATCAATTGTAATGCATATTAATCGTCGGTTAATTTGAAATGAATGTAATTTTTTTAATAATAAAAAAACATAAAAACTAACATAAAAGTAAACGGCTGAACTGAACCAATTTTGATAAATCATATCTGAAATCCAGCGCAAGAAGAAGCTTTCAAATAAAATAAACTGCACCATTAACATCATCAGTTTAAGAGGATCGACTACCGCGCCCATGTCCATACAAAAAGGGAAAACGTTTTGCTACCCCTAAATCTTCTCCGATTTTGATAATTTTTCACTATGTTGTTGTCCCTATCAAAAACTATGCCTCTATGTTTTCCTTTTTTGAAAATTTTGTTTAGATAAAAAGTTATAAGGATCTGTAATCTTGCTTTATTGGGTTTGAAAAACATTCATTTTAAATTCATTGTATTTCAGAAATAAAGTAAATTTTCGGAAAAAACAAAAAATAGAGGCATAGATTATATTCTGCTGAAAAGATTGATACCAAAAAGTAGTATATTTAGTACAGTTTAGGGGTTGGGAAACGTTTTCCCCCCAAACGCGATTTTCGACAAAAAAATACCTAGAAACACAGCCGAGCTGCAACTGTCTCTATCGCACGTTTGCGAGCGGGGCCGAGCGCGGTCGCGACAGAGAATGATTCTCCAAATACCTATTTTCCTACGCTCGCGGCGCTATAGAATAGTCTTAAGAGCTATGACGCTCCTATACATACACAACACAATCAGGGGTTAAAAAGAAAACCACACCATTTCGTAGCATTTTGAATTTGTTAAAAAGTTTGTACGAAGATTTTTTTATGTGAAATCGACCCAACTAATATATTTTTAAAATTAACTAAGGCATCTCAACTCCTCCCATGTTCTACGTGACAGCCAGTGTCATCAAATTGTCTTACGTTATCCTTTGTTCAAAACCAAAAGTGTTATTTTACAAATTAAACAGATTTTATTTTCGACCTTATAGTATTACGTTAAGGTTTAAATTAGATTAAAATGTTTGACACTTTAGAACTTTTTCATAATACATGAAGTGGTATACAACTATCTAAGTACGTATTGTAGTTGGGACACTTTTAAATTTCATTTTCTATGGGACTGTGTATCTAGTTTTCTATAGTTGATCGAAGGTACTACCGTTCGCAATTTTTATCAGGTATATTATGTCGGAGATGTTACGTCGCAAACTTAGTGGTAGCAAGTGGTGCCGTTTACAACGTTCTTCATAAGTTTTATCATACTTCTTCGATTTGAACTGCAGATACTAAGGAACTTTCTTTGTATTCTTTCAATACAATCGATGTGGCAATTGTGCCGAGGGTTCCAGATCTGCGAGCAATACTCGATAACACTGCGAACGTATGAACAGTATAAAATTTTCACAGTTTTTAGATTGTTGAATACGGATGAGGTCCGTAGGACAAAGCCAAGTGATTTAAATGCCTTAGCGACTATCGAGTCGATGTGGGTATCATATGCCAATTTGGCATCCTGGACAACACCAAGATCTCTAATGGTCTGGACTCTGACTAATATTTGTCTCTTCAAAGAGTAATCGAAGCTTAAAGTGTGACGCTTACGCGAAAAACTAATCACGAAGCATTTAGTGACATTCAGGTCTAGTTTGTTTATCGTGCAGTGAGCATCTTTATCATTTTACAATAATATTATACCTTTATTTTTATCGCTACTGTAACCGAAATTATTTCGGTATACCGAAACAACGCCAGCGCGACGTTGCCGGCAGCGATGGGGTGTAAAGAAAATTTTTATTTAATAATTTATGTACCACAAAAAATAACGATAGTGCTACCAAATAATTTCGCTATCGAAATTTTTAGCTACCGGAAAGTAACGGTACCGTTATTTACGGGTACTCGAAAGCAGGGCTTGAATTCGGTTAAGGTACGAGGTTACGGTACCGGTATAAAATTTCGATATCGTATTGATTTAAAGGTAGAGCTGAAACGGTTGGGAATAACGGTTCTGGTATCGGTATAGAAAAACGATACAGTTATATTTTTTCTCTACCTTTATACCTCTATTTTAATGATACCTTAACCGAAATTATTTCGGTACCGAAAAAACAAGAGAAAAATCGGCCCGAGCGCGCGACGTTGCCACTCTGCTCGCAATGCGTTCGGCACATCAAAGGACTTTTCTTTCACGTCAATTACTTAATCATAGTACATTTCTTTCGCTATTTGAGGCGAGAGGTGACGCATCGAGTGCAGAGTGTTGTTTTGAATTACTTATCTCCTTAAGTTTTAGAAAGAAACCAAACTAATAATGGGAAGGAAAATAAGCAGTGTACTCTTTCTTTAACGGCCGGTTTGGTCGAGTGGTAATGACGCTGCCTCTTGATCGGCGGGTCCTGGGTTCGATCCCCAGTCGGGGCAAACATTTGTGTGAAAAGCAGATGTTTGTTCTCGGGTCATGGGTGTTTGTGTTTGTCTTTATGTGTGTTTCGAGGGACCCACGACACAAGGGAAAACCTTAGTGTGGGCCTTTGAGTGTGTAGCGTATTTTTTTTTCTCTTATAATAAAGAGACAAATTCATCTAATTGTTCGATCTGGCAATCAAACATCAAGGTCAATATTTTATTTCAATTTATATTTTCTTATTTATATTCATTAACAATATTATGTACTCAGGTATTGTAGATGGTTTCGTTTTTAGTAACTTACGAAGCCCTAGGACATGTGATAAGTAACCTATTAGGTACCTGCCTATCTAGCAAACCTATACGTAGGGTGGATGCCCCTCTAATACCAGCCTTTTGGAACAAATTTCAATTTCAAAAAAATGTATTTCTTGAACTATAGGTCAGATCCAGTCACAGTTTTTTTTAAATAAGAAGGTTACTTAATTAATAAATACTTCACACACAAAGGCCCACATTAAGGTTTTCCCTTGTGTCGTGGGTCCCTCGGAACACACAAAGACAGCCACAAACACCCATGACCCGAGAACAAACATCTGCTTTTCACACAAATATTTGCCCCGACTGGGAATCGAACCCAGGACCCGCCGATCAAGAGGCAGCGTCACTACCACTCGACCAAACCGGCCGTCAACCGTCGACTTAATTGAGAAATATATTTAGCACAAAACTAACTTGTGACTAATTCCTTTCTCCACAATATAATAATTGTTAACTTGAAAGTCCAGCAAACTTTCAAATTTCTCTCTCTCTCTCTAAAGATTATTTAATCTTTCTTAAAAATTAGCCAACGACCGTAGTCGCTGGCTCTGACAATGATCTTTCTCAAGGATCAATGTCTCCATTCCTTCTCTCTAGAGACTATTTAATCTCTTTATAAAATAGCCAATGACTGTAGTCATTGGCAATGGCAATGATCTTTCCCAAGGATCCCTACGTTGAGTTTATTTTTCGTCATATAGTACCCAGAGCCTTTTTAAGTACTTTGGTATCTCAATATTTGCTTATTCGTTACCGGTCTCTTCAACACCCCTGAATAAGCAATTTTGGTTAGACAAGCATATAGTTTTTGGGGGTGAAGAGGGAGGGAGCTCCGACCAGCGCTCCCTCTTATGGTCGACATATTCTGTGCGGATTATAAGGCGACCCCCACCGGCAACACTTGGTCCCTTCAGTATCGTTGCAGTCCGAAAACTGAGGATCGTTGCAGTCCGAAGACTGTTTGAGGGATCGGCACAACCACTTCTGTGGCTGAAACCGATCGGGTGGGTCTTGCCCGAGAACTCCAAAGTAATAAGCCGCTCCCTTGGTTGAATCATAGCCCGGACTGCCTTGCGCTACTATCCTTCAGCTAGGTCTTACGTCATGCAGTATCGTTTATAGTCAGCTCTCCGACTTTAATTAGTGTATTTCATGTCGGCTGCCCGACAAGTTTATTTCAAGTCGGCTTCCCGACGCCCATGTTGAAGACCGCCTTCCGGCTCTTCAAGAGCTCGAGTCGTAACTCCAGTGTTTAGTGTGTATTTTTCAGTAAACCAATACCGAAAGGCTGTTAGCCGAAGCTACTACTGCCTGAGGTTACATTTCTTTATAGTTGGTGCCCCAACTGTAATTGTGTGTTTTTCAGTAAACCAATACCGAAAGGCTGTTCGCCGAAGCTACTACTGCCTGAGGTTACATTTCTTTAAAGTTGGTGACCCAACCGTTATTGTATGTTTTTCAGTAAACCAATACCGAAAGGCTGTTCGCCGAAGCTACTACTGCCTGGGTTTACTTTTATTTATAGTTGGTGCCCCAACTTAATATTCCACCTTATAGGTGGTTAATGTAGTTGCCTTAGAACGTAGTTAGGTTTGGTAGGTTAGTTTGATAGGTTCGATTTGATAGGTTCGTTTTGGTAGAATAGGTTAGGATAGATTAGGGTAGATTAGGTTGGGTAACCAACGCTAAATAAAAGTGTCCAAAGGCAATAGTAACTTCGGAAAGCAGCTGTTATAGTTAGTCGAGATTACGACGATAAATAATCATAGGCAGTAGTAGCATTAGCGAACAGCCTTAAATGGATATAAAATCCATGAATGAAAATAAGCTTTGGTATTTTATATCTTAGCAAATCTCACATCAAATATAAGAGACGTTAGTAGCATGAGCGAAAGCGTTTCATATAAAGACGTTTGGGTGGCGTCTGTAGTTTACAGTCCTTACCTACTGTAAACTGCGCTAACCATCTATATGATGGAATATTATGTTGGGGCACCAACTATAAATATATGTAGGTAGGTTTTTACCGTTCTTTTAGTGAACGAGAAACAGACAGTAGTAACTACGATGAACAGTCTTCGAATGCATTACGGTTGGGGCACCAACCTTAAAATTATGTAGGTAAACATATGATTCGTCCTTTTCTCGATCTCTAAAAGAACGGTAAAAACCTACCTACATATATTTATAGTTGGTGCCCCAACTTTATATTCCATCTTATAGATGGTTAGCGCAGTTTACAGTAGGTAAGGAGTTAAGGACTGTAAACTACAGACGCTACCCAAACGTCTTTATATGAAACGCTTTCGCTCATGCTACTAACGTCTCTAGTATTTGATGTGAAATTTGCTAAGATATAAAATACCAAAGCTAATCTTCATTCGTGGATTTTATATCTATTTAAGGCTGTTCGCTAATGCTACTACTGCCTATGATTATTTCTTGTCGTTATCTCGACTAACTATAAAGGCTGTTCACCGAAGTTACAATTGCCTTTGGATACATTTATTTAGCGTTGGTTACCCAACCTAATCTACCCTAATCTATCCTAACCTATTCTACCAAAACGAACCTATCAAATCGAACCTATCAAACTAACCTACCAAACCTAACTACGTTCTAAGGCTGTTCGCTAATGCTACTATTGCCTGTGTCTCGCTCTCTAAAAGTAAAAACTTACCTACATATATTTATAGTTGGTGCCCCAACTTAATATTCCATCTTATAGATGGTTAATGTAGTTTACAGCAGGTAAGGACTGCATACTACAGACGCTAGAGCCAACGTCTTTATCTGAAGACTGTTCGCCGTAGCTACTACTGTCTGTGATTGTTTATAGTCCTTATCTCGACTATGTACAATGATTTCGAGCTTTTGCGCTGGATCTTTAATTCACTTCAAAGGCTATGAAGATACGATTATCGTACGTGAACCTTACGGAACACTGATAATCGATATTAATCATTTTGTGGAGTTTTTCACACTGATCCGGTTGTCTGTGCTAGTTTACACTCGGAGACAGATTTAGCTCTACACTACATTACCACCACTCTAAAAGCTGAGCTCTAAATTATACCTACCCTACCTACTGCGCGTCATACGTCAGAAGATACCTTCCGATCTCATCCTTTCCTACATTTTAAGAGATTTAGTAGGCATGTCCATGCAATTGGCAATAACGTCGTCCTTGAATTGTAGGTATGGGCACTAAGACAACCTTAATTAAGTACTTACAGAAAAGAGTTACGAAAAAACTTACTTTTATCCATTGTGCGGCGATCCATGAGGCGACCTACTTAAGTACATAAGGCGACTACAGCACCCGATAAAGGCAGCACACATAGGAATAGTGCCATCTCCGTCTCTCAACAGGCCTGGGCCGGCAGTGCGAACAGTGTCGATACACGAAGTTTACGGACTATGAAAGCGTGCGTGCGTAAAAACATGTTCGAAAGTTAGAAAAATTAGATTTATGGAAAGGTAACAACTTAAATCGAAAAATGCGTTAACTACTTATCGAGAGTGCTCAATCACGAATATTTTGATAGCAAATTCAAGTTCCTGTGTGCATTTTACTATCGTTTTTACAGCTTAAAAGATACACAAAATTGGTATATTTAAAGTTGACTTTGTGAGCTTTTTCTATCGAACCAAAAGTGCTGAATCATGTTTTCAGCAAACTACTTATCTAGTTTATGTCCTGAATATTACCGTAGTATTTTTTTCTTCGAAAATCGTAATTCAGGTGCTGTAGTCGCCTTAATTGAATAATGATTTTGATTTTTTCAAAATATACAAATTGTACGTCGTGTGCTAGACACGCAGTCGACCATCACCCGCGATGAGTGAATAGGTATAATATAATTTGTTTACTTACTTTCTTTCGTAATCTCTCGCAAAAAATCAGCCCGCCATGTGGTAGGTATAAAGAAAACCTTTATTTTAAAATTTCGGTAGCGCTAAAAATAACGGTACCGAAATTTTCCGGTAGAGAAAAATAACGGTAGCGATATTTATGGGTACCTTTAATATAAAGGTATGACGTCATACCGCCTACCGTTTCAACCGAAATTTTTTCGGTTATTCAAGCCCTGCTCGAAAGGAATGACGTCATACCGCTAACCGTTTTAACCGATATTTTTTCGGTTATTCAAGCCCTGCTTCAAATCTATATCTCATAGGTATCTTCACAGGTATACCAACAAGAATAATTATAGAAACGGATAAGGAAAAACGGAGTAGGTACAAGAAATTTAAAAGAAAGCTCAAACAAAATATTGTTATAACAACTTAAAAAAAAAACAAATAGTGAAATCCAACTATTATAGCTAATCAAAATAGAGAAATCTTTTGTTGTATCAAGTCCAAACGGGAATTTGAGTCTGCAGAAGGGAGATCAAATTATGAGTCCGTAACGACCTACTCGGTGCCACTATTAACAACAGTGATAGGAGTGGCGGGGAGTCAATCTTACATGAGACAACTTTTAACAGAAAAACAATGTCTCATCTTTTTTCAAGCGGAAGAATGTATTTTTACAGAGTGCCAGGTAGTTATTAGATTCTCACTCATTTTCTGAAACAGGGTTTTAAGAATTTTTAAAATACTTTCTATACAAGAAATCTGCATATCTAGGATTCCAAACTTGACATGCATATTCCAGATGGCTTACAACAGATAGATAGATAGAAAATGCTTTATTTCGGCGTACAACACAGAAATCACAATATAGAAAAACAGAAGAAACACAAAAGACACTTAACAGACACAAAGACAAAAACAAGTTAAAGGCAAATTAAAGAAATAACTAAAAAACTTTTACAAACATAAAATAAAGTGCTGCACTGTGCTGCCTGTGTCGCACAGACGAAGTCGGCGCTGGCTCAGCATAATGCTACAGTTTTACCTGTAGCGCTGATATTCTGCCAGGACCCAAGTGCAGCAACAGTCGCCGCCCGCCGCCGCGACACATACGCCGTATGTGTTAGTGTGCGTGTAGGAGCGAGCTCCTTACATTACGTTTTACTTACTATATTATATTACGCTTACCTATACATTGTACTATAGACTAAAAACAGTGACAATAAAGCATTCGAGCGCATCGCGCGTGTTTCACTCATTTTAACATTTCCCGCTCATTTATTGATCGCAAACAAACAACATATCCTTGTGGGGAAACAGACCCTACATTTTGGTCCTTCGAGCTTACGTTTTAGTCTTTGGACTATTTTGGATTGCGAAGTTTTGGTGTGAAGTGAAAGTGCAGTGTGTTTGTGCTATTTTTTGTAATTATGCGATCGGTCTGATAGGCCTCCCACCAGCGGGTCTCACCTGTCAGATTGAGACGGCGCTCTACGATTGCAGAAAAGGTACAGATACACAGATCTCACTGTGATTCAGCACTCACATACGTCCATCAAAGCCCTCTTCAACCATTGAACAACGAACACAATATAATTGGATCCTCTTCGTCATGAAGACTTTACTGGAGCGACAAGCCCAGATTGGGGCTAGCATCGAGAGGATCGTAAACAATTTCAAAAAGGATTCTGCTTCGCGGAAAACTTCCGAGTATCTGAAGACACGTGTGGAAACCTTGGAGAACTTATGGAGTGAGTACGAGTCTAACAACGATCTTCTAGAACAAGAGGATGACCAATCTGCTCCTTATTACACTAACAATGATTTTGACATTCTTAAAGATATTTACAACAATGGCCTTGAACTGCTTAAAAACGCGAAGCCCTACGTCAAACCAAGCACGGGAGAAAGAGGATCTTCTTCTAAGAAAGACGAGCTTCTAAATCAACAAAAAACTAACTTTCGGGCCTTAGAACGAGCTATCAAGAACATTAACATTATCGATTTGTCTGAAGGCTGGGAAATCGAAGACAAACTTCAAGTGCTTCAAACCCGTTGGAAAGCCGTGGATGAACTACATTGGCAAATCGACAATTTGCTAGAAGGTGCTGATATTATTTATGAAAATGAATTTTCTCAGCATGAACAAGCCTTCGAAAACACAAAGGCGAAGCTACATCGTAAGTTGAACTCTGTAAAACATCAACAAGACGCTACGCCGCACATCGAGATCCCCACATTTAACGGAAACTACGCTAACTGGCCAGCGTTTTCCGACTTGTTCTGTGAGGCGATTCATCACAACCCAACACTCAACAAATCCCAGAAGATGCAGCACCTTAAGGGTAAACTTAAGGGCGAGGCAGAGCGCCTCGTGCAACATTTAACTATCTCTGTGGAAAACTATGACTCCTGCTGGGACATCTTGAACCGCAGGTATAACAATCTTCAACTTCTCTTCACAAAACATATGCAGACGTTCATGAACCAACCTTCTATGCAGAAACATACTGCCTTCGAGATTAAGCGGCTTCATGACGTCAGTCAAGAAACAGTCCACGCCATTCATAACCTTGGCGTAGATACATCAACATGGGATCCTATTTTGGTGCACATTATAACTGAAAAGATGGACCCAGAAACATATACCGCCTACATGGATGCCAGACAAAACAAACGCGAGCTGCCCTCATTTGACGAGTTAATGAACATATTAGAAGGGAAGTTCACGGCTTTAGAGCCTTTAAACAAAAAAGGCAAGCCTAACAAACAGAACAACCCTGCAAAGGAAAACGAACCTAAACAAAAGCAGGATGCCAACGATATAAGGTCGAAATTCGCAAAATCATTTCGCGCCTGTCCACTTTGCAACGCTAAAAATCACGTGCTACCTACTTGCAGAAAGTTTTTAAATATGACACCTGAAGTGAAGGCGAACACAGTAAAGTCCCTAGAAGTGTGTGTAAACTGTCTGTTTCACCACAAAAATAATTGCACATCATCAAAGAAATGCAAAATTTGCAACGACGCTCACCATACAATATTGCATGAATCGTTATGCGATACTAACGAGTCAAATAACGAATCCAAGCCGTCGACATCAAAGCCTGCGAACTCGGCGTCGCGCAAATCGTGTCATGTTGCGGGCAGTTACGACGAAATACTACTTGCTACGGTGGAACTCAATGTTCGAGCTAGGGACGGCACATTCATCATGTTGAGATGCTTACTGGATCAGGGATCTCAAATCAACTTGATAACAGAGTCAGCGGCTCAACGTCTAGGCCTCGAAAGATGCAACCAAAAGGCTTCAGTTTTTGGAGTCGGCACTACCGCAAATCACAGCAATGGAGCCGTGCAATTAATCTGCACGTCACGATATAACAACTATACATTCATAACAGATGCGCTAGTAATGCCAAAGGTGATCGGCAATCTGCCCAACTTTACTTTTGAGAGGCAACCCTGGACGCATTTACACAACATAAACTTAGCCGATCCAGAATACAACATTTCGAGACCAGTCGATATATTACTTGATGCCAAGGTGTATGCAGAGATCATAATGGACGGGATACTGCGAGGACCCGCCAACGCTCCTATCGCCCAGCAAACCCAGCTTGGCTGGATATTAGTTGGCAACGTTAAAACATTTAACTGCCATGCAGTTCTTAACAACCTTGAAGAAATTTCGCAATACTGGGAGATGGAAGAGATAACCCAACAAAACCCTAACATGACTCCTGCTGAAGAGTACTGCGAGACTTTATATCAAACAACAACCACGCGGCGGCCTAACGGACGCTATGAAGTCAGGCTGCCGATGAAACCAAACTTTGAAGAGCATTTGGCCCCTTCGAAGTCCCAAGCTGTGGCACAATTCAAACAACTTGAAAAAAGATTCAATCGAGACGAAACATTAGCCGAGAACTATAAAAGGTTCATTAATGAGTACTTACAACTTGGACACATGAAACCTTGCACCGTGCCACGTGACCCGAGTTGCTATCTCCCTCATCATGGCGTAATCAAACTTGATTCGCTAACTACCAAACTGAGAACCGTCTTCAACGCATCCTGTAAACTGAAATCTAGCTACTCGTTAAACGACCTCATGGAATGCGGCCCTAATTTACAAAAAGATCTACAGAGCATGCTGTTACTATGGAGGAAATTCGAGTTTGTATACACGGCAGACATCGAAAAATTTTATCGCCAAATTCTGGTCAAGGAAGACGATCAACATCTTCAAAAAATAGTATGGCGTGACTCAACAAATGAGCCTGTTAAGGACTATCAGCTATGTACCGTGACGTATGGTACCAAGGCCGCACCCTACCTCGCCATGCGAACTATTAAACAATTAGCGCAGGATGACGGCCACAAATACCCTCTTGCCGTCAACATCCTAAACAACCAACTGTACGTTGATGACCTTCTCAGCGGCAGCAACAACATTGAAGAAGCTAAGAAAGCGCAAGAACAAACAATTAACATTCTGTGTGGCGGCGGCTTCAACTTACGCAAGTGGGCTAGTAATGACACTAGGCTACTAGAACATTTACCGAATGAATTGATTAGTCAAAATATGTATGACTTCAAGCATGCCGAAACCAACAAAACGCTCGGCCTGTCATGGAATCCATGCACCGATCAATTTACATTCCAACGAGCAATAACAACACAAGCGAGGCCGAGTCTATAACAAAGCGAACATTGCTATCAAATATATCGAAAATATTCGATCCGCTCGGCTGGCTGTCACCTATAACAATAAAAGGCAAGCTCATATTTCAAAGGGTATGGACGATGAACCTATCCTGGGATGACAAGCTTCCTGAAGACGTACAGCGAGAGTGGAATACATTAAAACATGACCTTCATAACATAGCCCAAATAAAAATAGCAAGATGGATAGGTGACACAGAGCAACCTATCGAATTACATGGGTTTTGCGACGCCTCTGAGAAAGCCTACGGGTGTGTCATATATTGCAAGTCCAAGGGCACAGATAATCAACCCTTAATAAGGCTGGTCGCAGGAAAAACAAAACTTGCGCCAATAAACAAAGCTATGTCTCTACCACGATTAGAGCTATCCGGTGCATTGCTACTATCAAAGCTTATGAAAAAGACCATAGAGTCTATAAACATACAGACACGGCCAGTCGCTATTCACGGATGGACCGACTCAATGGTTGTTTTGGGTTGGTTAGAAGGTGACATCGGGCGCTGGAAAACGTTTGTTGCTAACCGGGTAGTGATGATCAGAGAAATAATGCCCTCGTCGTGCTGGAAACATATCAAGTCAGAAGATAATCCTGCAGATTGCGCCAGTCGAGGCCTCCTTCCTTCTCATTTAATCTCACATAATCTGTGGTGGGAAGGTCCGCAACAGCTGAAACAAAATAACATGCCTCAGCAGCCGATTAAAACAACTATCTCTGTCCCGGAAGAAGAGAAAAAACCCAAGGTGTGTCTCGCCAACAATAACATCCAAAATTCATTGGTGGAGGCACTTCTTAACCGTCATAGCTCTGTGGGACGTGTGACGCGCATACTAGCCTGGGTATCGCGTTTCCTACACAACTTACGTCACAAGGACAGTAAGCGCCTATCAAACTTATCAGTGAATGAAATTCAAGACGCGCATAACATCATAATCAGGGCTGTACAGCATAAACATTTTTGTCAAGACATTGAACTTCTCTCACAAAACAAGAAATTGCAACGCAAAAGCCAGCTGTTGAACTTAAACCCATGGATCGACAGCGAGGGCATCTTGAGAGTGGGAGGCAGACTTGAACATTCTAACTTGACATATCAACACAAACACCCTATGATAATTCCCAGCAATGACCGATTAAGCATTCTTTTAATAAACTGGGCACACAACATGACATTACATGGCGGTGCAAGATTGACCTTGACTTACCTCCGAACAAAATACTGGATGCTGGGTGGTATGCATGTTGTTAAGCGAGAACTACAAAAATGCATAAAATGCTTAAGATTTAAAATGTCTACTAAGAATCAACTCATGGCTGACTTGCCTAAGCCACGGGTAACACCTTCGCGTCCATTTACCTTTACCGGAGTGGACTTAGCTGGACCTGTGGATGTGAAATCCAACAAGGGCCGCGGAGTGGCGACATCAAAGGGCTACGTAGCAATCTTCATATGCCTCGCCACCAAGGCGGTCCACTTAGAGCTGATATCAGACCTGAGCTCCATAACATTTTTAGCTGCATTCAAACGTTTATGCTCACGTCGTGGGACACCACAGCATATGTACAGTGACTGCGGCACCAACTTCATCGGCGCCGCGCGCAGTCTACAACATGAACATCGTAAGGCTCTAAAACAATACCTGGCAACGCCTGAAGTCATAGATGACCTCACGAACCTTGGTGTACAGTGGCACTTCAATGCACCATCTTGGCCAACGGGAGGCGGTCTGTGGGAAGCCGCAGTGAAACGAATGAAATACCATCTGAAACGTGTATTGGGCGAGCAGAAGTTAACATTTGAAGAGTTCATCACTCTTTTAACGCAAATCGAAGCCTGCCTTAACTCACGGCCACTTGTTGCCTTGACTAACAGTTCTGAAGACCTGGATTGCCTTACTCCTGGTCATTTTCTCACTGGAGATCAAACACTCGCCCCTCCACTAACACAAGAAGTCGAAAACATAAGCCTCGGAACACGTTGGAGACTAACTGAGAAGATGCATAAAGATTTCTGGCGACGCTGGTCTCTAGAGTATCTCCAAACACTTCAAACTCGCTCCAAGTGGCGTTTCGCTGGCAAGGACATTCAAGTTGGAGACATTGTCATCATTAAAGAGGATAACCTTCCCCCTGCTCGCTGGCTGTTGGGAAGGGTCATACAGACTCACCCTGGCAAGGATGGTCATGTGCGGGTGGTAACTCTGAAGACAAAGAACAGTGACAGCGTAAAACGCCCTGTAAACAAACTGATACGTTTACCTGTCGAACAGGAGACACAGCCTCCAGAACACCAACAATCAAATGAAGAACCTGAAACAACCCCTAAAAACCAACGACAACGTCGTAACAACCCTAAGAGAAAAGGATTTAGTAATTTGATTAACATTTTTATGATACTGTTCACTGCATGCTTAACAACCGGTCAAACCTTACAACGATCAATGGAAGTGACAACCCTAGATCAAACACAACCGCTTTACTTTGACAAGGTCGGTGACATGCAAGTGATACAAAACGAATGGAAGATGGTCGTCTACTATAATCTATCTAGCTATCGTTACAGTCTTGCAAATATTGTGCACCACACGAAATTACTTGATGAAATATGCCAGAAAGAACCCGCCTTCAAGGTCATAACATCTCAACTCCAGCATGAAGTGACAGAGCTTCAACATTACGACGCTATATTGAGAACTGAACATGGCAAACGATCTAAACGGGGTTTGATCAATGGCATTGGTTACGTGGCTGACTCACTTTTCGGTGTCCTAGATGAAAGGTTTGCCGAGAAGTACGACAAGGACATTAAAGCTATACAAACCAACGAAAACCACCTCATCAGCCTATATAAACAACATACATCAATTATTGAGGGTGAATATGTTACAGTTAAAACTAGTTAGTAGTTAGAACGCGTTTTTCCTAGTTAGAACTAGTTTTTACTTGGTGCCTTTGTTAAAACTAGAAATAATCAGTTAAAACTAGAATTTACCACTGACATATTTGATTTTCAGATAAAACTAGTTGTCACATCGAGCTATAGTTAAAACTAGCTATAGTTAAAACTCCCCCCCGCGGAGATTATATCGGGGCAGAAACTGTAGGTTAGGTTTGCTAGTAGCCTAGCCTAACCAATCCGTTAAGGGTTGGTTAGGTTAGGGTAGGTTAGAACTGCGACCCCCAACGCACGAGCCGAGCTAGCGAAGCCCCCCCGCGGAGATTATATCGGGGCAGAAACTGTAAGTTAGGTTTGTTAGTAGCCTAGCCTAACCAATCCGTTAAGGGTTCGTTAGGTTAGGTTAGGTTAGAACCGCGACCCCCAACGCACGAGCCGAGCAAGCGAAGCGAGCGTGCCGCGGCAGCGGCCGGCGAAGTGCCAGAAAAGACTTTGGTTGCGTTAAACGGTAAGCACAACAACTACATAACCCACAACATAACCTCAAGCCAATCAGAATAAGGTATGATGAACTCTAACCTCGGTCGGAACAGTTTTAACTGACTCGCTTCGGGAAAACGCGTTTTGTCTTGCAGAAACTAGTTTTAACTGATATTTGGTTCAGACATTAGTCAATTCTAGTTTTAACAAAGGCACCAAGTAAAAACTAGTTCTAACTAGGAAAAACGCGTTCTAACTACTAACTAGTTTTAACTGTAACAAATACAACATCTTAAAAAGAAACGAAGCCGTAATGGTAAAACAATTTACTAGTATTAACAAACAGATGGATGATCTAACTTATCTAGTACACGATAACCACAAGAGGTCAATGAACATCATTGCAGTAACACTGACAACAAACTTGATGATAGGAAGCCTACGCAAGCTGCAACAGGACCTACTTGACCTTGTCACCGATGTACGTGGCGGACGCATGGACACACACTTATTGAAACCAGAAGAATTTGAGAGTCAGCTTAACATTATATCCGCCCAAATTCCAAACGATATCACATTACCATGCGTCAGCGACTTACAAGAATGCATACGAGAGATGTACAAGCTTTCAAGGGTACACGTTAGACTAACAGACTACCTGATACTCGAAGTAAGGCTGCCTCTAATAAGCATCGAACCCTACGAGATGAATAGAGTTATACCTATCCCGCGCATAAACAAACAAAAAATGTCAGCAACATACGTCAAACCCACTGCCAAGTATTCAGCTGTAAATCTCAAAAAGGACATGATCATACCTTTAACTGAGGAAGATGTACATAATGGTTGTATATCAGTCAAACAAAACAAGTTGCTATGTAGACTTACGTTACCTATACATACAACGACAAAGACCTTATCAACCTTATGCGAAGCGCAAATTATTAATAACAATAACTTATCAAGCTGCGATGTTATTGTAAAGGCTTGTAGCGACAAGTGGATCCTATTACACAGTCGAACCGCGTGGCTGTACACTTGTTGTCAGGAATGCCCCGTGCGAACTTTCTGTACGGACGCTACAATGACGTCAGAAATCCTATATGGCACCGGAATTCTTAACATATTGCCCGGATGTATGTTAAAAGGAGATAACATTGTAATACATTCCACAAGAACATATCGTACAGAAATCAGTGTTCATGAAAATGACACATATTACTACCGTTCTGAGTCTGAAGTAAACCATATCCTCAAGGACAACAACTTCACCTTTAAACCAGAAACTCATGAAGAACAGCTAAGGGTACTGGAGAGCCAAATAAACTCAGTTAAGGCAAACCAAGACAACTGGGACACACTTAACATCCTCCATGATACACATCACTATGTTGTTTATGCACTTATATTAATTTTGGTGCTAACAATCATCGTTGCAGTGATGTACTGCAAGCGGTTCAAATCCAACAGAAGAGAAATCCCAATAGAAGAAGTGGAGCTGCAGGAGGTGGGACGCACCCCGGCCGCCGATCGGACACCAGCGCCAGTGACGTTGCGGCGCGAGCTTACTCGCCGAGATAAACAGACTTCACCTTAATTCGGCAGCATGTAGGAGCGAGCTCCTTACATTACGTTTTACTTACTATATTATATTATGCTTACCTATACATTGTACTATAGACTAAAAACAGTGACAATAAAGCATTCGAGCGCATCGCGCGTGTTTCACTCATTTTAACATTTCCCGCTCATTTATTGATCGCAAACAAACAACATATCCTTGTGGGGAAACAGACCCTACATTCTGCCAGGACCCAAGTGCAGCAACAGTCGCCGCCCGCCGCCGCGACACATATGCCGTATGTGTTAGTGTGCGTGTGCTTGTGTGTGTGAGTGTGTGTGGATGGTGGTGGTGTGTACGTGCGCGTGCGAGTGTGTGTCTGTGTGTGTTTGCATGTGGTGCTGGTGTGTAGTGTGTTTGTGTAAACAATATCAAACACAGGAAAAAATATATAAATTAACCTATTAATACCTTTACATGATAATGTAAAAAAATTAAAATTAAAAAATAATTTAAATAGTCAAAAACTACCACGCCTATAGCTTCAAGAACCAATCAACTGTTTATTCAGAAGATATGAGCGCATTTCCTTTTTAAATTTCGTTTTACAATTTAACTGTAGAATTGGAGGCGGTATATCATTCCAGCACTTACTTACTTGCCGCGTACTTAAAGCATTCCCGAAAAAGAGCAGTTTTGTGCAATACAGTATTTTTAGAGTCTTTATATCTTTAATTCTCTAGATATACACATTATTGACAAAGCCTAGAGCCCATTTAAGCTTTATACACGACATTTTCAATATGCACATCAAAGAGCAATTTAGAGTCATGATTTACTCTTAGGTCTCGAACACCAGAATCTCTAGGCTGTTCTTCTTTTCTGTGAAATCTCACAATACTTTTTAATGGGTTAAGGTCCAGGTGGTTTAGATTACAATAACTCTCGAGCGCCAGTAGATTGCGTTGCAAGGCTTCTGCTAAAGCAATCTTCATTTCGTCTGCAAAACAGCAGTTCCGATGATTGGAAGGTTGATATGTACTGGTTGATATACATATGTAGTTTACAATAATAAGAAACATTAGAGGCCCCAACAGATACCCTTGAGGAACACCACTAGGAATTTTGACCCAACTGGACATTTATTTATTTATTTTTATTTATTCATTTGATAAGGATCATCTACATCACATGCATTTTACAATTTTGTAGAATCTTTCTTAAGCTTACAATTTTCTGACACATATGACTGTTACAGATGTACACATCACTCTTCAATTATAAAACATAAATCAATTTGCAACAAAACATAACTTCCACGAATGTGCGAATAAAAAAAGTTATAAATTTTTCATTCTTATTAATATTACATTACCTATATTTAATGAAATTACTTCAATGTAATTACTCTACAGAGATCTCTTGGAAGATATTTATATAAACTTTAACAAAAACAAAAATTAAAACTTTCTTATACAAACTTAAAATCAAAGAATAAAACAACATAAAAAAATAAAATAACTCAGTGAAAGAACATTTCGAGTCAGAAAGAAGAGGAAGAAGAAGGAGACGGAGACGAATGATTTGATACTTTGCCTTAAATCTGTGAAGGGAGTCATTGTAAATATCCAAGTCATTTAATTTAGTATTGAGTTCATTGTATTTTCTGCAGATTCTTATCATTGGGGAATTTAAGCCAGTATTAGTTCAGCAATATGGTATATTAACAGTTTAGCTATTGGTTTTCTCGGGTACTTAAAGGGAATTGAAAGTGTAATATTGTTGTGGATGTCAATAGAATCAAAAATGCCATTAACTATTTTGTAAAGAAAGACCATATCTAGTTTATCCCGTCTAGCTTTTAAGCTTTCAATTTTAAAGAAGCTTAGACGTTGTTCATATGGTGACCTGTAGCTTATCCCGTTAGTAACAAATGCAAGGTAAAATAATAATAATAATAATAAAATTGTTTTTATTTTCTCCCAAACTTAAGCTATGTGTACATTCCTTTTTTATTATACATTTAATTGGGAGACAGGAGCCTAAACTAGGGTATACCTGTGTCATAGGTCTCCTGGATCCCACCCTCAGATAACAATTTTGAAAATAGAAATTTACATTAGCTATTTAACAAGTAGCAATTTTTGGAGAATTAAATTAAAATAAATTAAATACTTAAGCAGTTAAGATGTTTGTGTATGTGTGTGTGTGAGAGCATGTATGTGTGTGTAATCGTGTGTATGTGTGTGTATGCATGTGTGTGTGTAAGTGGGTCAAGAGATGCCAGCGTTTTCATCATGTTACGTTACGTATAGTATAAAAGGAAGTGGGTGATGGGAAAGGTCATTTACTTCACAACGGTAATCAAAAGTTCGGTTTCTGAGTAGTCCAGAGACAATAACCACTTAATAATAGTTTTTTTTGCACTCCTTTTTTGTCGTCGGATATATGTTAAGCAGCTTGTTAGCCTGGTTATAAAGGCGGCCACTTAAGAAGCTGTAGGATCTTTGTCCCAATGATGTTGATACGGGGTAATTTTGACAGACTACATATTTGCGTCTACTATGCAAGTTGACATTCTTATCGGTGTACCCTATTTCAGTGTGCTTCCTGAGAAGAGTCTGAAAAATGAACAACTGCCTGACTGTTAAGACCTCAGATTCTTCATAAAGTATATTCGTGGGGTAGAGTCGAGGTTTGAAGGTAGCAACTTTAAGGATTAATCTTTGAGCCCTTTCTAGTTGTATAAGATGGGATTTCGCAGCACCACCCCAAGACGATATACAGTAACCAATTACAGACTGGCACAGGGAGACATAGACAGACTTGATAAGATTCGCATCTGCTACATGTCGCAATTGTTTAAAGACATATGTTAGCTTGCGAAATTTTTGAGCTGTAGCAGTAATATGTTCTTCAAAGCTCAATTAATTGTCTATTATCAACCCAAGGTACTTCATTTTAATGGTATTTTCCAGTTTTGGGCAATGGCAGCTGTAGTCGAGACTCGTTCTATTGCTGCAGGTAGGAGCTATAATGTTGTAAGTGGAGCTGGGCGGATATGGAGGGTTTTTAAGAGCGAATGCAATGTATTTGGTCTTAGGGGTGTTCAGGGTTAATGAGTTTGAGGCAAGCCAACTGCATACTTGATCAAATCCTCGTTCGAGTATAAATCGCGCGAGTAAACGCGCGCTGCAACGACTCTAAGCGTTGGGAGTGAATAGCGTACCACGGATTTGTAATTAATTATTAATTACATTGTAATTATTAATTACATGGATATTGTAATTAATAATTACAACAGCTCAACAGAGTATATTTATATGTACTTATATGACGACAACCGCCGAAGAAGATTCCTATTCCAATTTTATTGAGTTTTTTGAATGAGTTTAAGTTGTGGTAAATCCTATCAAAGGCCTTACTATAATCTGTGTAACCACCATCTACTTGCATGCCAACATCCATAGCTTCAGTTAAGGCATTGATTTAATTAGATGTGGTTGACTTTGTGAAAAGGGCTAATAAAGAATTTCTGATTATCTGTTAGACAAGCAACCATGGGAATAAATTGCTCAGCTCCAGAGTTAATTCAGATACAAAGGCCAGTGTTCACCAAATATTTAACCAACGATTAGCAGCTAACCAGAGGTTTGACAATGTCACTTTCATACATTTTTTTTGACATTTTGTCTGGTTAGCTTCTAACCGCGGTTTAACCGTTGGTTATATTTTTGGTGAACACGGGCCTTAGTCAATTATAATTAGAAGTAAGACAATTTATATGAATGACTTAAAAAGAGCGACCCTCGGAGTTTCTTGCCTATTCTTTCCCTGATCAAGACTGCACTTTTGCGAATAGGCGCTCAAAAATGCTAATGTTATTCACTATTTTGCTCAATTATTTATATTGATTTTGCTAATGTATTTTTATGACGTTTTCAAGCAGCACTTTGTATGTTCCTAGTATGTTCTATGAAATAAACATTTTTGACTTTGACTTGACAGATAAACCCTGCCACTAAACTATTGTTAGATGGGTTACTAGACTACAACATAATTAATTCGGGCAACCAAAAACTTAAACTTTTTTTTGTGCGTATCCTCGTAAAGCCCCTCCCCTTGGCCGCGATTCTTTCTGCCATCTTTGGTTCTATATAAACATTCCTAAAATTAAAAAAAATAATCTAAAACAGGGGGTTGCCGCACCATGTTTCCCCCCAGAGTCACAGGTTGTGCTTCTCTACCAAATCTCTACATATAAATTCAGTGGCCCTTAATGTAGGTACACT
>CATLJT010000197.1:0-2500 GCA_949987775.1 Aproaerema taeniolella
CAGCTCATCCGCGCGTTCATTTCCAGGCACCCCGACGTGTGCTCTAATCCAAAACAATCTAACGATTTTGCCTTGTTCTGTTATTGCGGTCAAGTTTTGCTTGATAGCTCTTACCAGAGGGTGAAAGGAATCTCGATTCTTTAGTATTTCAAGCGCTGATCTTGAATCGCTTAACACATTAGAGGTGTGGTGATTTCCCTCCAGAACTACCTTTGTTGATTGATATAGAGCGTAGAGTTCTGCCTGGAAGACTGAGCAAAAGGATTCCAGCTTGAACTTTCTCTGCTTCGTCTCACAGTCATTATGCCAACAGGATAATGCTGCTCCGACTTTTCCTTTTATTTTACTACCATCAGTGTAGATCTGCACACCAGAGATAGCGTATTTTTGTATCGTCTCTAGCTTCATGTCTTCCAGGCATTCGAACTCTACATCGGGTTCCTTAGCAGGGTGCTGCGCCTCCAAGAAACAGGTCCTTTTCTCTAGTTCCCAGTCCCCCAGAATATCCCGGGATTTTCCTTTCTTTACTTCAAAAAGATTGGCTGCTTCTTGTACCCGAAGGTCCAGAGGAAGCAATCTAGCCAGGATCATTGCTGCGTTCAAGGAGACTGTTCTGTAGCATTTGCTGATTTTTTGAGCAAACCCTCGTTGGATCGAATTAAGCTGCTTTTGAATTGAAATTTTTTCCGAAGCTGGGGCCCAGACACTGGCCGCGTACAAAATTACCGGCTCCACCACGGCCACATATATTGTCCTAATTATTTCCGAGTTCAGTCCCCAGTGGATACGGGCGGTCCTCGCTAGCTGCTTGTAAAGATTGGCAGCCTTTCTGCACACTAGTGCCACATGCTTTTGAAAAGTGAGTTTGCTATCGATAGTGAGTCCGAGCAATTTGATTTCTTTTACCATTTTTATGTCTGTGCATCCCATTCTTAGGCGAGGATTGTCAAATTTTAGCTTGCGAGTAATAACCATAGCGTTCGTTTTGTGAGGGGCGAACTTCAATTTATTTTTAACACCCCAATCATATATATATCCCAGGATGGCGTTTGCCTGCTGTTCTATGGCCAAAGCCTCCTCCCCGGAAAAAAGCAATACGATATCGTCAGCGAAAGCCTGGCAATACACTCCTCTCTCTTCCAGCTCATCCAATAAGGGGTCCAGGAGGAGGTTCCAAAAGGTGGGCCCTCCAATAGATCCCTGCACGCACCCCTTGGTTGTAGGCCTTACGTATTCTACTCCGGCGTATCTCACTGCGACTTTCCGATCTTGGAGGTAGCTACTCACCAGTCTCCGCAAGTTATATGGGCACCGTTTTTCGGTAAGTCGACATTTTACAGCAGGCCACCATGCGCTATCAAACGCGCCTTCGATATCTAACGAAACGACTACGGTCATCAATTTCTTTCTCATGTTTTCCTTCACGTTTTCCAATAAATCATAAAGCGCGTCTTCAGTACTCCTTTGCGGTACGAAGCCATATTGCCTTGGATTGGACGTTGGTAGTAAATGCCATCGAATTCTTTTAACAAGCATCTTTTCAAGAACCTTACCCAAGACCGATAAAAGGCCGATGGGTCTATATGACTTCGGATTGTTATAGTCATCTTTTCCAGGTTTTCTAAGAATGATGACCGTAGCCATTTTCCATGCTGTTGGGAAGTGACTTAGCTCCAGACACTTGTTGACTATTGCCAAATAAAGATCCATATCCTTGGTTATGGCCGCCGTGCAGATGTCCGCGGTAAAGCCATCAGGACCGGGTGCCTTCTTGGGATTAAAGCTCATTATTGATTGTTTCAGTTCTCCAGTTGTAAATGGAGGGTCTACAGTGTCCGCTTCATAGAATTTCTCTTTCATTGACATGATCCGCGTTTGACGATGATATTCATTGTCTTCCTCGGCTAAGTCGTCGGGGTAAAATGTCTCGGCCAATAATTTTGCCGAGTCGCTGGCGCTAAGGGCCTCCCCATCTTTTATGAACAGTTGGTCTTCATATTTCTTTGATGATTTGGCGATCACTCGGTAAATGCTGTCCCATAAGCTTTCACGGTCTTGTTTTGAGCAGAACATCTTCCAGCTGCTCGTCGTCGCTTCGGCTACCTTCTCCTCATACGCCGATTTTGCCTCCAGATACTGATTTACCACCCACTGTCTTCGATTTGGCGCTGCGCAAGAGATTCTTCGTTTCTTCGTATTCATGTCACCTTTAAGTCGCTCCAGCTCGTCGTTCCACCAGGGTAAGTGAAATTTTTCTTTTTTAATTTTTATTTTTGGAATTGTTTGTTCGCATGATTTATGTATGCCTTCTGTATATTTGTCTATTACTTTTTCCAGATCTTGTGTTGTATTAATTTTTTTTATTTCTTCTGCTTTTAGTCCTTTTTCTTTCAGGTAACTTTGCCATGCTTTGTCAAATTCACTCCAATTAGCCTTTTTTGTGTTATAGATCCTAGTACCTTTAATTTCTCTTTTAGTTATAGGTTTATTTAACGTGATA
>CATLJT010000197.1:7500-17500 GCA_949987775.1 Aproaerema taeniolella
TAACCTAACCTAACCTAACCTAACCTAACCTAACCTAACCTAACCTAACCTAACCTAACCTAACCTAACCTAACCTAACCTAACCTAACCTAACCTAACCTAACCTAACCTAACCTAACCTAACCTAACCTAACCTAACCTAACCTAACCTAACCTAACCTAACCTAACCTAACCTAACCTAACCTAACCTAACCTAACCTAACCTAACCTAACCTAACCTAACCTAACCTAACCTAACCTAACCTAACCTAACCTAACCTAACCTAACCTAACCTAACCTAACCTAACCTAACCTAACCTAACCTAACCTAACCTAACCTAACCTAACCTAACCTAACCTAACCTAACCTAACCTAACCTAACCTAACCTAACCTAACCTAACCTAACCTAACCTAACCTAACCTAACCTAACCTAACCTAACCTAACCTAACCTAACCTAACCTAACCTAACCTAACCTAACCTAACCTAACCTAACCTAACCTAACCTAACCTAACCTAACCTAACCTAACCTAACCTAACCTAACCTAACCTAACCTAACCTAACCTAACCTAACCTAACCTAACCTAACCTAACCTAACCTAACCTAACCTAACCTAACCTAACCTAACCTAACCTAACCTAACCTAACCTAACCTAACCTAACCTAACCTAACCTAACCTAACCTAACCTAACCTAACCTAACCTAACCTAACCTAACCTAACCTAACCTAACCTAACCTAACCTAACCTAACCTAACCTAACCTAACCTAACCTAACCTAACCTAACCTAACCTAACCTAACCTAACCTAACCTAACCTAACCTAACCTAACCTAACCTAACCTAACCTAACCTAACCTAACCTAACCTAACCTAACCTAACCTAACCTAACCTAACCTAACCTAACCTAACCTAACCTAACCTAACCTAACCTAACCTAACCTAACCTAACCTAACCTAACCTAACCTAACCTAACCTAACCTAACCTAACCTAACCTAACCTAACCTAACCTAACCTAACCTAACCTAACCTAACCTAACCTAACCTAACCTAACCTAACCTAACCTAACCTAACCTAACCTACCTAACCTAACCTAACCTAACCTAACCTAACCTAACCTAACCTAACCTAACCTAACCTAACCTAACCTAACCTAACCTAACCTAACCTAACCTAACCTAACCTAACCTAACCTAACCTAACCTAACCTAACCTAACCTAACCTAACCTAACCTAACCTAACCTAACCTAACCTAACCTAACCTAACCTAACCTACCTAACCTAACCTAACCTAACCTAACCTAACCTAACCTAACCTAACCTAACCTAACCTAACCTAACCTAACCTAACCTAACCTAACCTAACCTA
Source organism: Aproaerema taeniolella (assembly GCA_949987775.1). Lineage (NCBI taxonomy): Eukaryota > Metazoa > Arthropoda > Insecta > Lepidoptera > Gelechiidae > Aproaerema > Aproaerema taeniolella. The sequence continues at coordinate 8,861 of CATLJT010000197.1, forward strand.
ACCTAACCTAACCTAACCTAACCTAACCTAACCTAACCTAACCTAACCTAACCTAACCTAACCTAACCTAACCTAACCTAACCTAACCTAACCTAACTAACCTAACCTAACCTAACCTAACCTAACCTAACCTAACCTAACCTAACCTAACCTAACCTAACCTAACCTAACCTAACCTAACCTAACCTAACCTAACCTAACCTAACCTAACCTAACCTAACCTAACCTAACCTAACCTAACCTAACCTAACCTAACCTAACCTAACCTAACCTAACCTAACCTAACCTAACCTAACCTAACCTAACCTAACCTAACCTAACCTAACCTAACCTAACCTAACCTAACCTAACCTAACCTAACCTAACCTAACCTAACCTAACCTAACCTAACCTAACCTAACCTAACCTAACCTAACCTAACCTAACCTAACCTAACCTAACCTAACCTAACCTAACCTAACCTAACCTAACCTAACCTAACCTAACCTAACCTAACCTAACCTAACCTAACCTAACCTAACCTAACCTAACCTAACCTAACCTAACCTAACCTAACCTAACCTAACCTAACCTAACCTAACCTAACTAACCTAACCTAACCTAACCTAACCTAACCTAACCTAACCTAACCTAACCTAACCTAACCTAACCTAACCTAACCTAACCTAACCTAACCTAACCTAACCTACTAACCTAACCTAACCTAACCTAACCTAACCTAACCTAACCTAACCTAACCTAACCTAACCTAACCTAACCTAACCTAACCTAACCTAACCTAACCTAACCTAACCTAACCTAACCTAACCTAACCTAACCTAACCTAACCTAACCTAACCTAACCTAACCTAACCTAACCTAACCTAACCTAACCTAACCTAACCTAACCTAACCTAACCTAACCTAACCTAACCTAACCTAACCTAACCTAACCTAACCTAACCTAACCTAACCTAACCTAACCTAACCTACCTAACCTAACCTAACCTAACCTAACCTAACCTAACCTAACCTAACCTAACCTAACCTAACCTAACCTAACCTAACCTAACCTAACCTAACCTAACCTAACCTAACCTAACCTAACCTAACCTAACCTAACCTAACCTAACCTAACCTAACCTAACCTAACCTAACCTAACCTAACCTAACCTAACCTAACCTAACCTAACCTAACCTAACCTAACCTAACCTAACCTAACCTAACCTAACCTAACCTAACCTAACCTAACTACTAACCTAACCTAACCTAACCTAACCTAACCTAACCTAACCTAACCTAACCTAACCTAACCTAACCTAACCTAACCTAACCTAACCTAACCTAACCTAACCTAACCTAACCTAACCTAACCTAACCTAACCTAACCTAACCTAACCTAACCTAACCTAACCTAACCTAACCTAACCTAACCTAACCTAACCTAACCTAACCTAACCTAACCTAACCTAACCTAACCTAACCTAACCTAACCTAACCTAACCTAACCTAACCTAACCTAACCTAACCTAACCTAACCTAACCTAACCTAACCTAACCTAACCTAACCTAACCTAACCTAACCTAACCTAACCTAACCTAACCTAACCTAACCTAACCTAACCTAACCTAACCTAACCTAACCTAACCTAACCTAACCTAACCTAACCTAACCTAACCTAACCTAACCTAACCTAACCTAACCTAACCTAACCTAACCTAACCTAACCTAACCTAACCTAACCTAACCTAACCTAACCTAACCTAACCTAACCTAACCTAACCTAACCTAACCTAACCTAACCTAACCTAACCTAACCTAACCTAACCTAACCTAACCTAACCTAACCTAACCTAACCTAACCTAACCTAACCTAACCTAACCTAACCTAACCTAACCTAACCTAACCTAACCTAACCTAACCTAACCTAACCTAACCTAACCTAACCTAACCTAACCTAACCTAACCAAAAAAAAATCGTTTTTTGAAATTTTTAAAGAAGTTATACTTACCTTGATCCAGTCCGTTGTGCTGATAGAACCGCCTTGCCGAGCTGCATCCGCAGATACCTCATTTGTTGCGCTGTGTCAATTAGCGCCGAAGCTATTCACATTTTTATTTCCATACCGAGGCTTCTTGGTGAGTGCCAACATTTCACAAAAACAACATTTTTTGGAGTATTCCAAAAATTCAAAATCCTGAATGGTTCTAAATAGCGCCGGCTATACTCCTGTAATACTTTCGGCTTTCCACTTCATACAAAAATTTTAAGTTTTCATACAAAAACATTCAAAAAAATACACTTTTTTCAAAATTACCAAAAGTTTTTGTACTTACCGGTACCTCGTTTTTTGCATTGGGGTGTTGAGCGCGACGAGCCGAATCCGGCGACACGTCGCTTGCCCGCCTAGCGCGAATAGAAACGCAAAAAATCGCCCTCCCACCCACCCGGTGGTTATTACTGACGTAGGCTCGGACCAAAACTTTTCCGGAAAGTGTTTATTTATCTTATTATTTTTAGAATTAGAGTAAGTTGCCTTGTTTAAAGCAACCTTTACTTTAGTTAATTTACTTAAGGCCGTGAGGGTTCTTTTGACCTCAAATTTTTCTGACTTTTTATGGCCTTTCTTTTGTTTTTTATCTATTTATTTATTGACTGAGACAGTGACTCACGTAGATATTGATTTTAATTAACTTGGTACATTTATTGTATTTTTACGTGTTATAAATCATCTTTAATTCTTATTTTATTTTTTTATATACACTTTTGACTTTTTGGCTGACGATACCTCCAACATGTTTGGATATAGGACTCCAAAAACAAACAACAGTGGAAAGTCACCAGTAGCGCCCAAAAATCATGACACTTCTCCTTTAAATGTAAGACGCAGTATAGGCGAGTGGGAAGCCGCCAATAACGACACTCCCTCTTCAAATAATTTAACAACGCAGGCTGGTCCTGCAAATACACAGACTTCATCGTCACAAGACAATAAGCCACGCCGAGCTTCTACGGAGAATCTTCTGAGTCCGCCAAAGAAACAGTACGCGGATCGCCTAACAGAAGCTAGGGCGTGCCTAACTAAGGGAAAACTTAACTTGAACGCTTCCCGAAACATAAAAACTGACATCAAAAATGCTGTCAGCGAAGCACTTGAACGCCTATATCAGCTTGTGAAAGAATCAGAAATGACCCTCAAGGCAAGAAAGCCAAATGAAGATAAGGAGAAGGCTAAAGCAAAAAATGTAGAGTCAACAAAAACAACTTCTGACTTAACCTTTACGGTTAAAAACGACGATCCACAAATTATTAAACACATACAGGAGCATAAAAAATTGCTACTAGAAAATAGCAAGATAATGGTAGAATTAAAGGAGACGATCGAAAGACAGAAAGAAAGCATAGAGCGAGTGACTACGTATGCGAGCGTGACTGCGACCCAGTGCAGTAAGCCACTGCAACGCAACACACTGCACTCGGTCATAGTCACCTCTAAAGATGAGACAGAGACGGGAGAAGAAGTTTTAGATAAGGTGAGGAAAGCAGTGGACGCAAAGGAAGGCTGGATTAAGGTAGAGAAAGTGAGAAAAGCAAAAGACAGGAAAATTATAATAGGATTCGGAACGAAAGAGGAAAGAAACAAAGCGAAGGAAAGGTTAGAGAAGAAAGGGGATAACCTCAATGTCGAGGAAGTGAAAAACAAGGACCCTCTCCTGGTCCTGAGAAATGTTCTGCAAGTCAACACTGACGAGGACATTCTTAGAGCCATGAGAAACCAAAATCGAGGTATGTTTCACGGCCTTGACGAGGAGGAAGACCGGCTCGAGATCAAATACCGGAGAAAAACTATAAACCCTCACACAAGTCACATAGTGATGAGTGTGTCGCCTACTATCTGGCGAAGGGTGACTGAAATAGGCAAAGTACGTATTGATCTCCAAAGCGTAAAAGCCGAAGACCAATCTCCCTTAATCCAATGTACCCGCTGCTTGGGCTATGGGCATGGTAGACGTTTTTGTAAGGAACCAGCGGACCTATGCAGCCACTGTGGTGGGCCGCATATGAGAACGGAGTGTACCGACTTTCTCGCCAACGTGCCTCCCGTATGTAAAAACTGCACAAATGCCAATCTGGAACATGTGGAGCACAATGCTTTTAGTCAGAACTGCCCCATCCGCTTCAAATGGGATAAATTGGCCCGGTCGACGGTAGCATATTGCTAACGTCAAGGGCACCCTAAAAAACAATAAGCTCTACTTTCTGCAAGCTAATCTCCAACGAAAAAAGCTGGCGACTATCGAGTTAATGATGGAGTCTAAGAACCGAGGAGTTGCAGTGGCTCTTCTCCAGGAACCCTATTTAGGTGCAGCAAAAACAGTGAAGTGTCCAAAAGGTGTTAGACTCTACCAAAACGCTAATGTAGGAGACGGGGCTGTAAAAGCTGCAATTGCAGTCTTCGATCATGACCTCAACGTCGTACAGTACCCAAAACTCACTACCAACAACATCTGTGTAGTAGGGATCCAAACAAGCGCTTGGGAGATTACCCTTGTTTCCATCTATTTGGAAAACGCTGAGGGAAATCAACCAATTGGACCGGATATAGAACATCTTGTTAAGATAGACCGCGCACTGGGTTCAAAGAGATGGATCGTTGGAGGGGATGCTAATGCAAAGAGCACTTGGTGGGGCAGTCCCATAAACGACCATAGGGGTGAAGAGATGCTAGGAGCGCTCCATGAACTAAATCTTAATATTTTAAACACAGGGGAAATTCCGACTTTCGACACCATCCGAGGGGGAAAACGGTATCATAGTTACGTTGACGTAACAGCTTGTTCGACAGATATACTCGATCTGATAGACGACTGGAGGACGGACGAGAGTCTCACGAGCTCGGACCACAACGGCATCGTATTTAATCTTCGACTTCAAAAATCAAAAGGCGTTAAAGTTCACAGAACAACCAGGCTATATAATAGTAAGAAAGCCAATTGGCAAAAATTTTTTGAAAATTTGAACCGATTGCTTCAGGAACACAAAATGACTTACGCTGAAATAGAAAAAATTAACACCATAGAAACAATTGACTCAGTAACAAATAAAATGACTGAACTAATAAAAGAAGCATGTGAAGATTCAATGCCACTGAAAAAATCGAAAGAAGAACTTACCTTGCCGTGGTGGTCCGAGAAACTCGCAGAGATGAAGAAAGACGTCGCTACCATGAAGCGAAGAATCAGATGCGCAGCCCCAGTCCGGAGGTCGAAGGTCGTCGAAGAATACCTGAAACAGAAAGAAAAATATGAAATAGAGGCAGCTAAAGCACAGACTGCCAGCTGGAAGGAGTTTTGCTGCAGACAGGACAGGGAGGGAGTCTGGGAGGGAATATATAGGGTAATCGGAAGGACGATGCGTAGGGAAGAGGATTTGCCATTGGAGAAAGACGGAGTAGTTCTGGATGCGGAGGGCTCCGTTAAACTTTTAGCGGATACTTTCTATCCGGAGGACCTCACAGCCAGCGACAATGACTTCCATCGCCAAATCAGGGACAAAGCCAGAAGAGTAAATGCTGGCCAGCAAAATGATCCTTGTGATCCACCTTTTACAATGGCTGAACTGAAAGAGGCAAGCATGTCCTTCAACCCTAAGAAGGCCCCAGGAGCAGACGGCCTTACCGCTGACATATGCTGCCGTGCCATAGGGAATGACCCCAGCCTGTTCCTGGTACTGCTAAATAAGTGTCTGGAGTATCATTACTTCCCACTGACCTGGAAAAGGGCAACAGTAGTAGTATTAAGAAAGCCCGGGAAAGACAGTTACACCATCCCCAAGTCTTACAGACCGATCGGCCTCCTTCCGATTTTGGGAAAAATTTACGAGAAGATGATTGTTGCTCGTCTCAAATTCCATCTCCTGCCCAATATTAGTACTCACCAGTACGGATTCATGCCCCAGAGAAGCACCGAGGACTCCCTCTATAATCTTATGCAGCACATTCGCACGAAGCTGAAACAAAAGAAAATCGTAATATTAATATCCTTAGATATAGAGGGAGCCTTCGACAGTGCCTGGTGGCCAGCTATAAGAGTCCGACTGGCAGAGGAAAAGTGCCCATTGAATCTTAGAAGGGTATTGGACAGTTACCTAAATGACAGGGAGGTCGTAGTTAGATATGCCGGGGAGGAATACTCCAAGATTACAAACAAAGGATGCGTCCAGGGATCCATAGGGGGCCCAATTCTCTGGAATCTTCTACTGGACCCGCTATTAAAGAATCTGCATAATAACGGCGATTACTGCCAAGCATTCGCCGACGATGTCGTTCTGGTTTTCGACGGCGATACGACACAAGAGGCGCAGAGGCATGCCAATGCCGCTCTTGAACGTGTTCATGCGTGGGGCGTCGAGAATAAGCTTAAGTTTGCACCCCATAAAACAAATGCGATGGTAATCACGAAGAAGCTCAAATTCGACGCCCCCCGCTTGGTCATGGATGGGACCGACATTGGCATGTCAAAAGAAATTAAGCTGCTGGGTGTTACCATCGACTGTAAACTCACATTTAACACTCACGTGTCTAACGTGTGTAAAAAGGCAGTTGGGGTCTATAAACAGCTGTCGAAAGCAGCTAAAGTCAGCTGGGGTCTCAACCCAGACGTAATTAAAATTATATACGTGGCTACAATAGAGCCAATAATTCTGTACGCCGCCGGTGCTTGGGCTTCAGCAGCAGATAAATTAATGACAATCCGGCACCTTGCAGTGGTTCAGCGAGGTGTCGCACAGAAGCTCTGCAAGGCCTACCGCACCGTCTCCTTGAACTCGGCTCTGGTGCTGGCCGGGATACTTCCCCTAGACCTGCGAGTCCGCGAGGCCGCCTCATTATATGAGGCCAAAAGGGGTGTACCCCAACCAGCACTGGGAGACCGGGAGATGGAGCGTATGGTCTCAGCAATAAAGGCTCCACACCCAGCCGCGCGCATGAACCTCGATTTCATTAGCCTGGTAGACCAAGAGCAGGTGGATCAAAACAGCAGCTTTGAAGTGCGCATATTCACAGATGGGAGCGGGATTGAGGGGAAGGTTGGAGCTGCCTTTTCCTTATGGAACGGTGAGGCCGAAACCTATTCCCTCAAACTTGCTCTATCCAGTTACTGCACGGTCTATCAGGCTGAGTTACTGGCAATATGTAGAGCAACAAGGGTAATATTAGACCATACTGCAACATCTTTTGGGATATATAGTGACTCAATGGCGGCCCTCCAAACGATCACAAACCACAGTTGCCTCCACCCCTTAGCAGTACAAACCAGAGATAATTTAAGATCGATATCTCTCCAGAACAAATTAGTTACTCTGTTCTGGATAAAGGCACACGCGGGGTTGGAGGGCAATGAAAGAGCCGACCACCTGGCGAAGGAGGCCGCCTTGAAACTAAACGAAAACCGGACTATGATATGTGCCCGGTTTCATTCGTCAGGCGAAGCATACGTATGGCAACGCTTGACGAGTGGAACCGCAGATACCAGAGTGGTGAAACTGCAGCGGTCACTAAACTGTTCTTCCCCGACGCTGTGGCGGCGTACAGAATTATTAGAAAACTTAAAATAAACGCGCTTATAACACAAATAATGACGGGACACGGTGGGTTCTCTGAATACTTGACTCGCTTCAAGTGTAAAGAGAACCCATCGTGTATCTGTGCGTCTGGAGTTGACGAGACTGTCCCTCACATACTTCTGTATTGTCCAGTACATAGTTTGGAGCGCTTCAATATAGAGAACGAATTAAACATGAAACTAACAACGGAAACTGTAAAGCAGATAATGGAAAGTAACCAAAGAGAAAAGTTCTTGAACTATTGTAGTAAAATTGCAAAAACAGTAACGGAAAGAAACAAAACTAGTTAAGAAATTATGCTGTCGTAATATAGTGTAGTATATTATAGATTAGCATAAATTAGCGAATTGTTGAAAATTAAAAAAGTTAGTATAAAGAAGAATAAAATATATATGAATAACGAACAAGAGCTGACAATCAACAGTTAAAAACCCCCCTGAATAAATGGATAAACAAAATCGACTAAAACAAAAAACGGATCGTATTGACTAAAACAAAAAACGAAGATGAAAACATAGCACAATGCAAGAAATTGCAAGGAAAACAATGGTAAAAACTAGACTGACAGGAAACATGAAAGAAACAGACTCCGATTACGTTGGAGGTTGATTGAAAAAAAAAAAAAAAAAAAAAAAAAAAAAAAAAAAAAAAAAAAACCTAACCTAACCTAACCTAACCTAACCTAACCTAACCTAACCTAACCTAACCTAACCTAACCTAACCTAACCTAACCTAACCTAACCTAACCTAACCTAACCTAACCTAACCTAACCTAACCTAACCTAACCTAACCTAACCTAACCTAACCTAACCTAACCTAACCTAACCTAACCTAACCTAACCTAACCTAACCTAACCTAACCTAACCTAACCTAACCTAACCTAACCTAACCTAACCTAACCTAACCTAACCTAACCTAACCTAACCTAACCTAACCTAACCTAACCTAACCTAACCTAACCTAACCTAACCTAACCTAACCTAACCTAACCTAACCTAACCTAACCTAACCTAACCTAACCTAACCTAACCT
>CATLJT010000197.1:27500-54623 GCA_949987775.1 Aproaerema taeniolella
CGGCGACCGAGCGTTGCAGGTCAGAGAGCCAAGGAGGTGGCGTCTCTGCACGCCCGGCACTATGACCAGTTGGCTAGCCAGAGGGGGGTCCTGGACGGTCTCGTGGAGGAAAATCGGAAGATCCTCAAAAATATTGAGGATCTTAGAGGGATGTTTGTCTACGAGATCGCCGAGAGCCTCCAACCCCTGTGCAGAAGCGCCACCGCCACTAAAGAACTGGTTAGCAAGGCTCTCTCTCATCAGGCCCCGACCACCGGGGGCCAGGAGACCTGTTTTGCCGAAATAAAGGAGGAGGTCAACCAGCTCCGCAGAACCGTGGAAGCTGCGGTTCCAACTTTCGCGGAAGTTGTTCGCCGGAATTCCAGCCCGCCCGAGCCAACGCCTCCCCACACCCTAATCATCCATTCCAAAGACGAGCAGAAAACTGCGGGGGACGTCTTGGAGCAGGTGAGGGGAGGCGTCGATGCCCGGAAACTTGGGATCGGAGTGCAGCGCCTACGTAAGGCTAAAAACCAGAAAGTGGTGGTTTGCTGCACTACGAGCAAAGAGGCGAGAATTCTCGGCGACCGAATCAAACAGGTTGACCAAAACCTGGTGGTAGAGGACGCTGCCAGAAGACTCCCTCTAGCGATAGTGAGGGACGTGATGGCAGCAGATTCCGACGCCGATATCCTCGATTCGCTAAGGAGGCAGAACTCGGGTATCTACGAGGGCCTTGACGAGAAGGAGGGGGCTAAGGTGCGCTATCGCATCAAAGCCAGGAACCCCCTTCAGTGCCACGTGGTTCTCGAGCTCACGCCCAGACTTTGGCGACGAGTGACTGAGGCAAAGCGCTTGTACATTGGCTGGATGCGCTGGCGGGTGGAAGACAAATCTCCACTCGTGCAGTGCGGGCGGTGCTTAGGTTTCGGGCACAGTCGAGGAGTCTGCCGAACCGACCAAAACGTGCCCGACCTTTGCGCGTATTGCGCCCAGCCAGGACATAGTGCGCGCGAATGCCCCAGAAAAGCGTCGAACCCACCAGGTCCTCCGGTGTGCGCCAACTGCCGGAAAGAGAAAACGGGGAGCAGCGACCACTCTGCTTTCAGTGACGAATGCCCGGTGAGGCTCAAATGGGATGCAATAGCTCGGTCCTCGGTGAGCTATTGCTAAAGTCCTCCCGGCGGCAATCCCTGGAGTAGACACGAGCTCGTCAGAAACTGAATCGCCGCGGTCTTCCTTCATCCAAAGCAACCTCCGCAGGTGCCGAAGTGCCACGGATGAGGTGTTCGGAGTGGCTGTGCAACGTAAGTGCGACATTCTCCTGTTACAGGAACCCTACGTTGGAAGTAAGGGGGAATTGTCGCACCGGCACGGCTTCCGAACGATACAGAAAACGGGCACTAGGATGAAGGATGTAAAGGCGGCGATCGTAATTGTTAACGACGACTTCGTGGTCTAGGTCGACCAGAACAGTGTCACTGAGAACATGGTGGTCGCTAAAGTGGCAAAACCAGGGGGAGAAGAGCTGACCCTCGTGTCGGTATACTTCGAAGGCTCCGAGCCGATGGGACCCTACCTACAGGCGGATAGTATCCGCTGACAGACTCATAGTCGGCGGAGACTTCAATGCCAAAAGCGCCTGGTGGGGCAGCAAGGAGGACGACGACAGGGGTAGAGAATTACTCGAATACCTGTTGTCGTCGGGACTGCACATCGTGAATGTAGGAACAGTCCCGACCTTTGAAGTATATCGAGGTGGCAGATGTTACACTAGCAGGGTCGATGTGACAGCAGTATCGGAGGCTCTAATGACCAAGGTCTCCGGTTGGAGGGTGGATCGAACAATAGTCCAATTGTCCGATCACAACCCTATCACCTTCCAACTGGAGACCCCAGCCTCCGGGAGTCCTCGACCCTTATCTGCCACTCGGAAATACGACACGAGGAAAGCAGACTGGGCACGCTTCCGTACCGCCCTACGTGAGAGACTGGCAAACGTGGTGCTTCCAGCAGAGCAGTTAGCAGCGCTGCAATCCGAGCAACTGGAGCACTACGTGGAGTCACTCATGGGGGGCGTGGAGGACGTCTGCGAGAAGGTTCTCCCCCGGGTAAAGCCACGCATAAAGAAGACCAACCCGTGGTGGACCCAAGAACTGACGGAGAAGAAAGCAGAGGTGGTCAGAAGAAGGCGGCGAATCAAAGGAGCCAACCCAGCCCGCAAGCAACTAGTGGTCCAGAACTACCTGGAGGCGCTCGAGGAGTACAAGAGCGCCATAGACCAGGCTCGTACCACTAGTTGGAAGCAGTATTGCTCTGACATGACTCGGGCCGATGTTTGGGAAGGAGCTTGGAAGATTATCAGACGAAGCGCGGGGCCAGGAGTGACAGGCGTAGGGCTGAAAGACGCCCAGGGCCGAACCCTGCCTCCGGCCGAATCCGCTCGTCTGATAGCAGACACTCTCTTCCCGGACGACTCGCCTGAGGAGGATACTCCGGATCAGGCTGAGCTGCGCCGAGTCATCCAAACGCCGCCACCTGCTGACTGCCTAACCCCGTCAGGTCCACCGTTTACGGAGTTGGAGCTCTTGGACGTGCTCTCGACCATGAACCCCAAAAAGGCGCCGGGAGCCGATGGGCTCTCGGCAGATATCTGCAGAGCAGCGATAATGACCGACTGCCACGTGTTCCTCGCAGTGTTCAATAGGTGCCTGGAGACAGGACTCTTCCCCAGAAGATGGAAGTCGGCACGGGTTTGTGTAATACCAAAACCTGGTAAGGAAGACTACACAAACCCGAAAGCCTATCGGCCGATAGGCTTACTTCCGGTGATGGGGAAGATCCTCGAAAAACTGTTAAACAACAGACTCCTTTGGCACCTAGAAGCGCGGGGACACCTAAGCACCAGGCAGTACGGCTTCATGCCGCAGCGCGGAACCGAGGACGCCCTCTACGACCTAGTGCACCTTATACGCTACGAGGCGCACGATAGGCGTAGGCTCGTAGCAGTAGTGTCACTGGACATAGAGGGCGCCTTCGATCACGCATGGTGGCCTTTTATAAAGGCCCAGCTGCTGGCCAAAAACTGCCCTGCAGATATCTACCGGCTAGTGGAGAACTATCTCAGTGATAGATCCATACACCTAGACTACGCCGGTGCCATGGTCACCAAAATCACGACCAGAGGCTGCGTACAGGGAAGCATCAGCGGCCCCTTAATGTGGAACGTCATTCTCGACTCGCTCCTCGAGCTGCTGGAAGGCAGTGCAGTCCACGTCCAGGCATTTGCCGATGACGTGGTACTAGTGGCCTCCGCCGACTCCGCCGAAGAGCTCGAGTCAATGGTCAACCCGGTACTGGATACGGTTGCCACCTGGGGCATGGAGAATAAACTCCGGTTCTCTGCGCACAAGACCGCCTTGATGGTGGTGACGCGCAAGATGAACCCTCCCATGCCCCACATAACAATGGCAAACGTCCCGCTGATACCAGTGGACAGCGTCAAAGTACTCGGTTTGACCATCGATAAGAATTTGACGTTCCGGGACCACATCGAAATGGCCTGCGCAAAAGCGGCTACTGTGTACAAGGGTCTGGCACGAGCTGCAAAAGCCTCGTGGGGCCTTAGCCCGGACATTGTCAGACACTTGTACATAGGGGCAATAGAGCCGATCCTTTTGTACGCGGCCAGTTCATGGGCACAGAGCACGTCCAAGACCTACATAGTAAGACGCCTGAGGTCGACGCAGCGTTTGTTTGCGATAAAAATCGCCAAAGCTTACCGCACCGTCTCGTTTGAGTCAGCCGTGACGATCGCGCGGCTCCTACCTATCGACATGAGGGCGCGGGAGGTGGCCGAGTTATATACGGTGAAGCGAGGAAAACCCCTGCCCGAGGCGCTGGATAGAAGATTGGAGTTTCGAACTCCATTCTTCCGACTTCCCCATCCAGCCCTCCGGCCGGAGGTACGCTACACTGTATTGGACCGCCTCGAAGACGCAATGCCGGAGTCGAAACCGACTGCTCCTGTCAGTATATACACCGACGGGAGCAAGATCGAGGGAAAGGTAGGATGCGCATTCACTTGCTGGCAAGACGGTCGTGAAGTGCTGAGCAAGAAATTTCGACTGGAACCGTTTTGCACAGTGTACCAGTCGGAGCTGCTCGCACTTCGCCAAGCGGTTAGGCTTACGGTGGAGGATCCTCGCTACAGGGAGTGCGACATCTTGAGCGACTCACGCTCCTCCCTGGATGCGATAGCGAACCCGCGGTCCACGAACCCTTTGGTCAACGAAATCAGGTCGAGTCTGTCGCGGGCAGCCGAGAAAGGCAGCGTCGTGAACTTGTGGTGGGTGCGCGCTCACGTCGGCACGGCCGGAAATGAGCGCGCGGACGAACTCGCCAAAGACGCTGCCCTCCGTAAGAAAACGGCTGCGGATTATTTGTCGGAGTTTAAAAAGAAAATCTTAAATTTAACTCAAAAGAGAAGTGGTGGTCACTCTAGTAATAAGTTACACGGTTTGACATCTTTCAAAATGAAAGTTTTATAATATTTAAGAAGATATACCTAGCATATTTAAAGAACTGCGCATAATACATTTTTTTTTAAATGGAGTTTATTTCATTTACCTATTTTGAAACACCTTGTCAAAATGATCTGCCAACAAATAATTAGGTGTGAAAAAACTAACAAATACTACATACTCAAAGGAAAAAACTCATAGAAGGATGCACAGCATAATATATGTTTTTTTTTAATATTACACAAAAAAATTATCTTAAATAGAAAATAAATGAGAAAATAATAGTTACATTAGTATTACAAGAAACTGAACGAGAAAACCCCAAGAAATGAATCACTGAGTAGGCAGGTATTATTCCGAATCTAACCTTTCCAATTACACAAGGGGTACAAAGATGCCTTGGGCACGAAAAAATAGGGCGATTTGGGCCTAAACGCGGGTAAATGGGTCGAAACGGGAATGAAATGCTTCATCTGACGGGTTATTCGGCAATTTTTCTCAGGGCTACCAATTTATGTTAATTCTTTTTTTAAAACAAATTGGGAAAACACAACATTTAATAAATTTACTGGACAAAGAATAGCTTAATTATTAATATCAGTATCACAGAGCCAACAAAGGTTCCACTAAAATCAATTACGTTGCCGTCTTGTTAAGTAATAAATAGGTAATGCAAATAAAGGGTAAATAGCATTTTATTTCTCTTTTAATATTTCTGAAAAAGTAAGGACATAGAGTATTGTCCATTAGAATGTTACCATTAGAATGTTTGGCATTTATTCTATTCAGAGCCTAGAATCAAGCGACAAACATTCTAATGGGCCTTTTTATAATTCAAACGACACGGCACGTCACGGCAGAATTTGTGTTACCATTGCCCCTTACGTTCTCAGCCTCTAGTATCACTAATGTATCGGAGGCAATGGTAGTGCAATTTTTCCGAGATGTTTTCGAATCATAAAAAGGTCTATTAACATAATCATCACAGAAGCCAAAAAAGTTGCCACTAAAATCTATTACGTTACCGTCTTGTTAAGTGATAAACGGGTGATACAAATAGCAATTTATTTCTCTTTTAATATTTCTGAAATAGAACATAGAGTATGTATAGTATAGACTAGAACGAACGCCGCATATTCTAAGGGCTAAGATTTATTTTACTTTTAACCCCCGATGCAATAAGAGAGGTGTTATGAGTTTGACCGATTTGTGTATGTCTCTGACTGTGGTACCGTAGCTCCTAAACGGGTAAATCGATTTAAATGCTGCATCCGCTTTAATTTTTTTATTATGGTTCGGCAATTTAGCATTTCGAAAAGTAAGTTTATTTTCAAATGATAGACACTGTTTGCCGAGAGACATTAAGAACATAGAAGCACTGTACAAGCAAGTACGCAATAAAGTGAACACTGCAGTGGTCTCCGTGCTTCGGAGGGCACGTTAAGCTGTCGGTCTCGGCTGTTGTCGATTGACTACAGTCGTTAAAACCAACTCAGAGACCTTTGTGCGGTTTTAAAACTCTGACACTAGGGTTAGCCAAGTTCGCCATACACTTGATTATACTTACACGATAAGAAGAAGAATGGCAGTGGCCCAATTTGGATGTATGAAACAACATTTTATACTCTTTTATAAAGTCATATTTTATTTCATGCTTTTTAAAATTATGTAATTCTCAATAACAGCCCTGCTGACATGGGTTACAAAGCATTTTTACTTCAACGCCCTCAATCACCCTCGTTAGCACGGTGTGTTACTCGTAAGTAAAATTTACAATAGCTAATTACAACTTAATTTTAAATTAATACCAACCTACTTACTAAATTTTATTTGTGTACTAGGAAATCAATTTATTAATACAACGGTAGTTTTTTTATTATCTTTAGTACTTTTACTAGGTTTACTGGAAGAAATCCCCTCGCGGGATAAGTTTGCCTTTGTAAACTGCCAATTATTGTAAATTTGTTGTTCTCTGTATTATCATTGTACAAAAAATAGTAAAAAGACAGACAGACAGACAAATCATTTATTCAGTTACATGCAGTTCTCAATAGCTTATTCTAAACAAAATTTACGATCTATTGAGACAATGAACCATGCCGCAAGTGGACTGCATGTGACCGTAAAACGGATCAGACTCAGCTTTGTGCCACAGCAAGCTATGGCGCTGATAATTCTGCCTGGTCCTCGTGGAGACGGTACGGTTATACAAGGTGTTTCAAAAAAACAAAAAAAAAGATATTCAAAATTTTTTTTAAAAGTGAAATAGTCGCAACTCTAGTAATCAGTTGCACGGTTTGACATCTTTCAAAATGAAATTGTCATATTTGTAATAGAGCTGCGCAATAAGCTAAATTTTAATTAATTTTGAATTATCTTGATTTTTTTTTGAAACACCTTGTATAATATGTACAACGTATGTTATTAATGTTATTTATTAATACAAGTTCATTATTTTTTTTTAAAGTGGCGTCCATAATCGAAATTTGCAAATGGCTGAATATTTTAATCAACATTAAAATATGGAATAGCGAAGGCACCAATATCATGTAAAAAAAACCCTTTATGGGTTGTAGTACGTCAGTGGCCTGCTTTGTAAAGAAACATACGCATCTATTCAAAACTAAAATGCAGGTCAATAAATTCAACTCTAGGTATCCAAATAAACTGGTGCTACCAAGCGGAAAAAGCTCCTTATATGACAAAAACTGTCCTAGAATGGCGGTAAGAATATATAATATTTTACCAAACGACGTAACAGATTTACCTTTCGCGATATTTAAGAGAAGACTATTTAACTGGCTGTGTGATAGGTGTTTTTATTCCCTTAAGGAATTATATGACTATAAGGTTTATAAAACATACTATTAATTAAATTATTTGTAAATTTTGAATATTTGCATGCCATACGATTGGTGGATTATGAGACGCATTTCTTTTAATATATTATCATTGTAATTACCATTATCCGTGCAAATAAAGACATTTCATTTCATTTCATTTCAGAGCCTCGTCCGTTGATCAGCAGGGTGCACCTCTAGCAGGTGAGGATGATGATTTTTGAACACTAAGATGTTATGGTCATTGGTCCCATACACCCCTTAATAGATATTCCTTATTATTAAGGTTATGTCAAAAAACATAATAAAACCCTCACACCGCCCTCAGTGTGATGGTTTCATAATTCTTTATTAGTGCACTTTCTAAAAAAAACTGTTCAAAAGAATTTCATCCTTGACGGAAACATAACGCGTTTCTTTAGTAAGTAATAGAATAATTTTATAATAACTTCCTTTACAAGAAAGTGACGCGGGAAATTTTCATAAAAATTGCATTATTAAGTATAATAAAGAAATTTTTAAAATACCTTTTAAAGAGGGCAAAATTTAACTTAAAGAGACTTAAAATTATACTAAAAGCAAATAGGTTCTTGAAATTTATAAAAAAACTAGCTTTCCACCCGCGGCTCCGCCCGCGTGGACTAGAAATTATATCGTGCCAACAATAAAATGTAGCTTGTTCTTTCTCAAGGTCTAATATATCTCTGTACCAAATTTCATCAAAATAAATCCAGTAGTTTAGCCGTGGAAGCGTGACAGACAGACAGACAGACAGAGTTACTTTCGCATTTATAATATTAGTAAGGATTAAGAAGGGAGTAGGGATACCTTCTTACTTTTGATTGCTTTGTGATAAGTTTGTGTAAATAAAAATTTGGGACTGTTCACGAAGCTCCGTAAATATATCTCCAAACTACGCAAAACTTGTAATATGAGCATTAGATAACCTATGTACAAGGGCCAGCGCATCAGGTTACTCCATTTTCATTGCAAAACCGCTCTTATCGCAACAGCAAAGTGCACACGTGTGGTAACCTAAGTTGCGACCGTCCGTACTGTTTTTCCTAAATACGTACTCCCCCACGATATTACAATTTGCCCAGTAAAATTACAGTTCCACGAAACTTTAAGAGCTGCCTGCATGAAATTAGGATAAGTTAGGTTAGACTTTTTAAGGTTCGGTAAAAATCCCGAAAATGTGAAAAAAATTGAGGCAATTATATAATTATAAAAACGAGAGATAATAATCTTACCTAGTGTAACTATATGGAAGAGAGCTCTTGAAGCAGGAAATCTTCACATCGATCTTCAATCGATCAAAGTGACCGATCAGTCGCCACTAGTGCAGTGCTCCCGTTGCCTTGGGTATGGACACACTAAGAGGTTCTGCAAGGAGGCCACTGACCTGTGCAGTCATTGCGGTGGTCCTCATTTGAGGACCGAATGCACTGACTGGATGGTGGGTGAGAGGCCCTCTTGCAGAAACTGCTTGAAAGCAGAGTATAAGAGCACTGAACACAACGCCTTTAGCCAAGAGTGCCCGGTGAGGATGAAATGGGACAGATTGGCTAGAGCATCCGTGGCGTACTGCTAAGGGCACCCAAACAGCACAACTCCCCTACCAGGTCATACAAGCCAACCTACAGCGCAAAAAGCTTGCAACCAATGAGGCACTAATAGAAGCTCATAAACGTAAAGTGGCTATAGCTCTCTTTCAGGAACCTTATGTAGGTAGCGCCAAATACATGAAAACCCAAAATGGAGTGCGAATTTTCCAATGTAGCGGTCCTGAAGTGGTCAAGGCAGTTATAGCCATCTTTGATCCAGAAATAGAAGTTATACAATACCCGAACCTCACCACCCGCAACATTGTTGTAGTTGAAGTCAGAACGGTTGCTTGGAGGATCGCATTGGTTTCATTTTACTTTGAGCCAGATAAAAACATCGAACCTTACCTCAACCAACTGAGGAATATCGAAGCAACTCTGGACGCAAAGACTCTTATCGTAGGTGGCGATGTGAATGCGAAAAATGCCTGGTGGGGGAGTAATAAAATCGATAAGAGAGGAGAAAAGATGGCGAGTGCTATATTTGAAATGGGGCTCAACATTCTCAACACCGGAAATATTCCCACGTTCGACACCATCCGTGGGGGCAAAAGATATACCAGCCGTGTAGACATAACTGCATGCTCTGCGGACATATTGGGGCACACAGAGGACTGGAAAGTCGATGAAGATCTTACAAGCTCGGACCACAATGGTATTACCTTCAACATAAAACTAAAAAAGTCAAAGGGTATACTAATAGAACGAACAACTCGAGTTTACATTACAAAAAATGCAAATTGGAGTCATTTTAATGGTAAAATGGACCAATTTAAAATAGAGTATAATTTATACAACCTTCGCGTAAACCAAATTAAAAATAAACAAGAATTAGAAGAAATAGTAGAAACATACAATAAAATAGTAACCGAAACTTGTAATACCGCTATACCTAAAAAGAAAAAAAAGGGAATACTTACCATGCCGTGGTGGACCGATGAGCTTGCCGCGATGAAGAAAAAAGTTGCTACCAAACGCCGTCGAATCCGATGTGCAGCACCAGTCCGTAGAGCAGTTGTAGTTGAAGACTATCTGAAAGAAAAAGAAAATTATGAGAATGAGGTAATAAGAGCCCAAACGAGGAGCTGGAAAGATTTTTGTGGAAAGCAAGACAGAGAAACTGTATGGGAGGGAATCTACAGAGTAATCACTAGGACTACAAAACGGGAGGAGGACTGTCCACTACTGAAAGATGGAACGGCTCTGGACATGGAGAGCTCGGTAAAGTTACTGGCGGACACGTTCTACCCTGAAGATACAGAAGAATCCGACAGTGAAGTGCATAGTCGTATCAGAGAAACTGCAGCCAAAGTGAATGACGGCAACCATCCTGATAAATGTGACCCACCATTCACAACCACTGAGTTAACGACGGCACTTAACACCTTTAATCCTAAAAAAGCACCAGGTGTAGACGGATTTACAGCAGATATCTGCCAAAAAGCTATCAAAAATGACCCCGAGCTATTTCTGGATCTGCTCAATAAATGTCTGGAAAAGGGATGGTTTCCAAAACAGTGGAAGGAGGCCGTAGTTGTTATACTCAGAAAACCAGGAAAAGAAAATTATGGTGTTCCCAAATCCTACAGACCTATTGGCCTCCTACCTATACTCGGCAAAATATATGAAAAAATGCTCGTAGCTCGTTTAAAATATCATATCTTGCCAAAACTGAGCGCCTCTCAGTATGGTTTCATGCCCCAGAGGAGCACCGAAGACTCCCTCTACACCCTCATGCAGCACATCCGCAAGAAACTGGACGAAAAGAAACTCATTACGATAGTTTCGTTGGATATAGAGGGAGCCTTCGATAGCGCCTGGTGGCCTGCAATCAGGCTGAGACTAGCTGAATCAAAGTGCCCGATAAACATACGGCGAGTCTTTGACGACTACCTGAATGAAAGAACTGTCACAGTTAGGTACGGTGGCAAGGAAACCACCACAGGTACGACTAAGGGATGTGTCCAGGGTTCCATAGCTGGTCCAATCCTATGGAATCTTCTTTTAGATCCCCTACTAAAAATGCTGGAAACCAGAGGAGACTACTGTCAGGCCTTCGCGGATGACGTAGTTCTCGTATTTGATGGCAATAGGGCCCAGGAGATCGAAAGTCGAGCGAATGCTACCCTTGCCTGTGTTGAGGAGTGGGGTGTCCAAAACAAACTTAAGTTCGCAGCGCACAAAACAAATGCAATGATCATCACTAGGAAGCTGAAATACGACACACCACAAATCAACATGGGAGGGGTCAGCGTTGGCTTGACTGACGAGATAAAGTTGCTGGGACTCGTAATTGACAGTAAGCTGACCTTCAACAAACACGTGGAAAATGTATGCAAGAAAGCAATGGCAATATATAAACAACTAACAAGAGCCGCGAAGGTCAGCTGGGGACTCCACCCAGATATCGTTCGTACCATTTACGTCGCCGCCATAGAACCCGTGGTAACGTATGCTGCCAGCGCATGGGCACCAGCCGCTACGAAACTAAAAACAATGAAACACCTTAATGCAATCCAGAGAGGGTTCGCCCAAAAAATGTGTAGGGCTTATAGAACCGTATCCCTAAATTCTGCACTGGTTCTGTCTGGAATACTCCCACTCGATCTCCGGATTCAGGAAGCGGCGTCTCTATACGAGGCAAAGAGGGGTGTGCCCCGGCCAGAACTAGGAGACAGAGAAATTGAACGAGCAACACCTGCATTAGATTCACCGCACCCCGCGGAACACGTTGCCTTGGAGTTCACAAGCCTGGTGGACCAGGAACAACTGGACCTAAACAGTGACTTTGATATACGCATTTACACAGACGGCAGCAAGATTGAGGGCAAGGTGGGCGCCGCGCTATCCATATGGAATGGCGAAGCCGAAACCAAAGCCCTCAAACTTGTACTGCCGTCATATTGTACGGTTTACCAGGCGGAGCTCCTGGCGCTGTGTAGAGCAACGGAGGAAATACTAAACAACAGTTCTGCCAGGTTTGGAGTCTACAGCGACTCTATGGCGGCCCTTCAAACAGTGACAAACTTCAGTTCCCTCCATCCCCTAGCAGTCAAAGCAAGAAAAAATTTGACAAGCGCAACATCCCAAAACAAGCAAGTGAAACTATTTTGGATAAAAGCCCATGCAGGATTGGAGGGCAACGAACGTGCAGACCACCTTGCCAAAGAGGCCGCCTTGGGCTCCAAACGAAAGCCTAACTATGATCTGTGCCCGGTTTCATTCGTGAAGCGTACCATTCGACTGGCTACGCTTGACGAATGGAACCAACGATACAGAAACGGAGAGACGGCAGGCGTGACAAAGGTATTTTTCCCCGATGCGGTGGCTGCATACGCGATAGTACGGAAAATACAGCCAACGAGTCTAGGGACCCAAGTGATGACAGGGCACGGTGGGTTCTCGGAGTACCTGAATCGCTTCAGGTGCAAGGAGAGCCCATCGTGCATTTGCGAGCCCGATGTTAAAGAAACAGTCCTTCACCTATTGTTAAAATGTCCAGTGTACGAATATGAAAGGTTTAACCTAGAACAAATGATAGATATAAGATTAACAGTAGAAAGTATAGCCAAAGTAATTTTAAGTAAAAATAGAGACACTTTTCTGAACTATTGTAAATATATTACAAGAAAAACAAATGAAAGAAACAAAAAGCATGTAAAGTCATGTTGACTTAGTATTATGTTAATATTAAGAATCAACATACGTAGTGTTAAGCAGATTTAAAATTAAAATAAGAAACTTAGGGAGAAATGTGTAAAAATAAACAAAACCTTTAGATATTAAGAATTAGAAAGTAAATCTATTAAAATGTACTGTAGAAAACACCCTCACTTCCCAGTTGTTAAGAAAAAAGGTAAAAACAGAGGGCTCCCGAACGAAAACTCGGAGCTCTCAAGCCGTTCAATAAAGCAAGGATAAACAAAATAAATAAAAACCTAGAAATCCATGTACTGATAAACAAAGTCTCTACCCTGTGGTAGAGGAAAAATTAAAGTACATACAATTAAAAAAAAAAAAAAAAAAACCTAACCTAACCTAACCTAACCTTTTTTTTTTTTTTTTTACTTGGGGAAATGCCCACGCATACCCCCCCATCGCAGGGGCGATGGAAGGGTTATGTCGGACTCGAACCGACTAAAACCCCAAGGTGTTCCTTCTCCCGCCTGGGGTGGGGCCACAGGTATCGCATTAGCATTCGTCTGTGACCCCACCGGGCGCTGGACCGCTTATATCAGCGGACCCCTTCTCGCGGGGGGGGGGGACTAGTGCCCCCCATGTAACCTGCTGTTTGAAGGCGTGCATGGAACACGTTGCACGCCTACCGTCTCGAACCTAACCTAACCTAACCGTGTCTACTTCACGGACTGCGTGACCGACGACGCCACGGCTCGTCTAATCGCTCGTGCGGAGTTGGCCACCGATTCCAAAATTATGGACTACAACTTGAGGATGGCAATAAAAAGCTGTGACGAGCCGGTACGGGATGCAATCATTGCTACCCTGGAGCAAACACCCTCGTCTCCGTTACCATCTGACCGGACGATCGAATAAAAACGATGCCGACATTAAAAGGGAAAAAAAATAATAATAATAATAATTAAAAAAAAATTAAAAAAATTGTAACATAGTTATGTAGTCTGTAAACTAACATATGTAATAGTGTGTAATGGCATAAAAAAACAATAAAAAAAAAAAAACAATAAGAAAAAAAAAAAAAAAAAACAAAAACCAAGAAAAAAAAAATTTTTAATAAATAAATAACAAAAATAAAAAAACAGTAATAATATATATTAAAAAAAAAAAAAAACAATTATAACATAAATAATAGTTTTAAGTAGATAAGTTTAGTTTTTAAGAAAATATGACGAGCTCATTCTTATATGGAGCGATTTGTAAATAGAACAATAAATAAACAATCAAAAATTTTAAAATAAAAAACGTGCGGACCGAAGAGTCCGCAGAAAAAAAAAAAAAAAAAAAAAAAAAACCTAACCTAACCTAACCTAACCAGAACAATTTTGGCACCAAATATTGTCTGATTTCAAAAATTCAAAAGCTATTATTTATTAATTTTTGCCGCCTACATTATTAAACTACTTTCGGACATTGTTTTCATACATTTTTTATAAGTTTTCATAGTAATTTTCACAAAATTTCAGTTTTTTAAAATTTTTCAAAGTTTTTTGTATAGGACCTATACTCGATTTTCGCTTGGGAGCATCCCTCTTGGCCTAAGGATTGCGGCGACACCCCGCTCGCCCCCCTAGCGCGACAAAAAAAGACCTCCCACCCACCCGGTGGTGTCTATATAGGTAGACTCCGGTGTTTTTCAGAGGTTGCAATGTCGTCCAACTCTGCCCGATCGATGGGAAAGGACGAGAGCTCAGCGAAGGGAAAAGATGGCTCTCAAGCAGCCAAAGTCCGCGCGACCAATCAACCCCCCGCCAAAGCCGGGATTAAGGCAAGAGCGAAGGGCATTGTCGCGCGAGCTGCTGAGCTATCGTCCTCTTCAGCGGTCCAATCCCGTCCCAGGGCCTCCAGTGACCCTACTGCCACGAAGGCTGTGCCTCGGTCGCTCAGGGAGCGAGCGATGAATCAGGCTGCCAGAGATGTCTCTGAAAGTATAGCCGGAGACATCTCTGAAATATTATCAGCTTCGTCGACCCCCACTCAAGCCTCTCCGGTACCAGCGGAGGGGCACGACGTGAGGGATTGCTCGGCTCTCTGGACGCCCGAGGGGAGCGAAGACGAGGCAATCGCTGAGGCCCAAAAAAGTTTGGCGGAGTTGGACGACACGGTACCCATCAGGGAGATACCGGAGAGAGCAAATAAGCTTCACGCGGCAGCAAAGAGGGCACTAGAAAGTGCCCGAAATCTGAAAAGGGACATTAGGGACGTCGCGACCTCGAGCCTGCAAGAGATGTATAACATGATTATGCGCCTTGCGGACTCACGGTCGCGACATGAAGCGGCGACCGAGCGTTGCAGGGCAGAGAGAGCCAAGGAGGTGGCGTATTTGCATAGCCGGCACTATGACCAGTTGGCTAGCCAGAAGGGGGTCCTGGACGGTCTCGTGGAGGAAAACCGAAAGATCCTCAAAAACATTGAGGATCTGAGAGGAATGTTTGTGTACGAGATCGCCGAGAGCCTCCAGCCGCTGTGCAGAAGCGCCACCGCCACGAAAGAACTAGTAAGCAAGGCTCTCTCTCACCAAGCCCCGACCACCGGGGGCCAGGAGACCTGTTTTGCCGAAATAAAGGAGGAGGTCAACCAGCTCCGCAGAACCGTGGAAGCCGCGGTTCCAACTTTTGCGGAAGTTGTTCGCCGGAATTCCAGCCCGCCCGAGCCAACGCCTACCCACACCATAATCATCCACTCCAAAGACGAACAGAAAACTGCGGGGGACGTCTTGGAGCAGGTGAGGGGAGGCGTCGATGCCCGGAAACTCGGGATCGGAGTGCAGCGCCTACGTAAGGCTAAAAACCAGAAAGTGGTGGTTTGCTGCACTACGAGCAAAGAGGCGAGAATTCTCGGCGACCGAATCAAACAGGTTGACCAAAACCTGGTGGTAGAGGACGCTGCCAGAAGACTCCCTCTAGCGATAGTGAGGGACGTGATGGCAGCAGATTCCGACGCCGATATCCTCGATTCGCTAAGGAGGCAGAACTCGGGTATCTACGAGGGCCTTGACGAGAAGGAGGGGGCTAAGGTGCGCTATCGCATCAAAGCCAGGAACCCCCTTCAGTGCCACGTGGTTCTCGAGCTCACGCCCAGACTTTGGCGACGAGTGACTGAGGCAAAGCGCTTGTACATTGGCTGGATGCGCTGGCGGGTGGAAGACAAATCTCCACTCGTGCAGTGCGGGCGGTGCTTAGGTTTCGGGCACAGTCGAGGAGTCTGCCGAACCGACCAAAACGTGCCCGACCTTTGCGCGTATTGCGCCCAGCCAGGACATAGTGCGCGCGAATGCCCCAGAAAAGCGTCGAACCCACCAGGTCCTCCGGTGTGCGCCAACTGCCGGAAAGAGAAAACGGGGAGCAGCGACCACTCTGCTTTCAGTGACGAATGCCCGGTGAGGCTCAAATGGGATGCAATAGCTCGGTCCTCGGTGAGCTATTGCTAAAGTCCTCCCGGTGGCAATCCCTGGAGTAGACACGAGCTCGTCAGAAACTGAATCGCCGCGGTCTTCCTTCATCCAAAGCAACCTCCGCAGGTGCCGAAGTGCCACGGATGAGGTGTTCGGAGTGGCTGTGCAACGTAAGTGCGACATTCTCCTATTACAGGAACCCTACGTTGGTAGTAAGGGGGAAATGTCGCACCGGCACGGCTTCCGAACGATACAGAAAACGGGCACTAGGATGAAGGATGTAAAGGCGGTGATCGTTATTGTTAACGACGACTTCGTGGTCCAGGTCGACCAGAACAACGTCACTGAGAACATGGTGGTCGCTAAAGTGGCAAAACCAGGGGGAGAAGAGCTGACCCTCGTGTCGGTATACTTCGAGGGCTCCGAGCCGATAGGACCCTACCTACAGGCGCTCGATAGGGCGATAGTATCCGCTGACAGACTCATTGTCGGCGGAGACTTCAATGCCAAAAGCGCCTGGTGGGGCAGCAAGGAGGACGACGACAGGGGTAGAGAACTACTCGAATACCTGTTGTCGTCGGGACTGCACATCGTGAATGTAGGAACAGTCCCGACCTTTGAAGTATATCGAGGTGGCAGATGTTACACCAGCAGGGTCGATGTGACAGCAGTATCGGAGGCTCTGATGACCAAGGTCTCCGGCTGGAGGGTGGATCGAACAATAGTTCAATTGTCCGATCACAACCCTATCACCTTCCAACTGGAGACCCCAGCCTCCGGGAGTCCTCGACCCTTATCTGCCACTCGGAAATACGACACGAGGAAAGCAGACTGGGCACGCTTCCGTACCGCCCTGCGTGAGAGACTGGCAAACGTGGTGCTTCCAGCAGAGCAGTTAGCAGCGCTGCAATCCGAGCAACTGGAGCACTACGTGGAGTCAATCATGGGGGGCGTGGAGGAAGTCTGCGAGAAGGTTCTCCCCCGGGTTAAGCCACGCAAAAAGAAGACCAACCCGTGGTGGACCCAAGAACTGACGGAGAAGAAAGCAGAGGTGGTCAGAAGAAGGCGGCGAATCAAAGGAGCCAACCCAGCCCGCAAACAACTAGTGGTCCAGAACTACCTGGAGGCGCTCGAGGAGTACAAGAGCGCCATAGACCAGGCTCGTACCACTAGTTGGAAGCAGTATTGCTCTGAGATGACTCGGGCCGATGTTTGGGAAGGAGCTTGGAAGATTATCAGACGAAGCGCGGGGCCAGGAGTGACAGGCGTAGGGCTGAAAGACGCCCAGGGTCGAACCCTGCCTCCGGCCGAATCCGCTCGTCTGATAGCAGACACTCTCTTCCCGGACGACTCGCCTGAGGAGGATACTCCGGATCAGGCTGAGCTGCGCCGAGTCATCCAAACGCCGCCACCCGCTGACTGCCTAACCCCGTCAGGTCCACCGTTTACGGAGTTGGAGCTCTTGGATGTGCTCTCGACCATGAACCCCAAAAAGGCGCCGGGAGCCGATGGGCTCTCGGCAGATATCTGCAGAGCAGCGATAATGACCGACTGCCACGTGTTCCTCGCAGTGTTTAACAGGTGCCTGGAGACAGGACTCTTCCCCAGAAGATGGAAGTCGGCACGGGTTTGTGTAATACCAAAACCTGGTAAGGAGGACTACACAAACCCGAAAGCCTATCGGCCGATAGGCTTACTTCCGGTGATGGGGAAGATCCTCGAAAAACTGTTAAACAACAGACTCCTTTGGCACCTGGAAGCGCGGGGACACCTTAGCACAAGGCAGTACGGCTTCATGCCGCAGCGCGGCACCGAGGACGCCCTCTACGACCTAGTGCACCTTATACGCTACGAGGCGCACGATAGGCGTAGACTCGTAGCAGTAGTATCACTGGACATAGAGGGCGCCTTCGACCACGCATGGTGGCCTTTTATAAAGGCTCAGCTGCTGGCCAAAAACTGCCCTGCAGATATCTACCGGCTAGTGGATAACTATCTTTGTGATAGATCCGTACACTTGGACTACGCCGGTGCCATGGTCACCAAAACCACGACCAGAGGCTGCGTACAGGGAAGCATCAGCGGCCCCTTGATGTGGAACGTCATTCTCGACTCGCTCCTCGAGCTGCTGGAAGGCAGTGCAGTCCACGTCAAGGCATTCGCCGACGACGTGGTACTAGTGGCCTCCGCCGACACCGCCGAAGAGCTCGAGTCAATGGTCAATCCGGTACTGGATACGGTTGCCACCTGGGGCATGGAGCATAAACTCCGGTTCTCTGCGCACAAGACCGCCTTGATGGTGGTGACGCGCAAGATGAACCCTCCCATGCCCCGCATAACAATGGCAAACGTCCCGCTGGTACCAGTGGACAGCGTCAAAGTACTCGGTTTGACCATCGATAAGAATCTGACGTTCCGGGACCACATCGAGAATGCTTGCGCAAAAGCGGCTACTGTGTACAAGGGTCTGGCACGAGCTGCAAAAGCTTCGTGGGGCCTTAGCCCGGACATTGTCAGACACTTGTACATAGGGGCAATAGAGCCGATCCTTTTGTACGCGGCCAGTTCATGGGCACAGAGCACGTCCAAGACCTACATAGTAAGACGCCTGAGGTCGACGCAGCGTTTGTTTGCGATAAAAATCGCCAAAGCTTACCGCACCGTCTCGTTCGAGTCAGCAGTGACGATCGCGCGGCTCCTACCTATCGACATGAGGGCGCGTGAGGCGGCCGAGTTATATACGGTGAAGCGAGGAAAGCCCCTGCCCGAGGCGCTGGATAGAAGATTGGAATTCCGAACTCCATTCTTCCAAATTCCCCATCCAGCCCTCCGGCCGGAGGTACGCTACACCGTATTGGACCGCCTCGAAGACGCAATGCCGAAGTCGAAACCGACTGCTCCTGTCAGTATATATACCGACGGGAGCAAGATCGAGGGAAAGGTAGGATGCGCATTCACTTGCTGGCAAGACGGTCGCGAAGTGCTGAGCAAGAAATTTCGACTGGAACCGTTCTGCACCGTGTACCAGTCGGAGCTGCTCGCACTTCTCCAAGCGGTTAGGCTTACGGTGGAGGATCCTCGCTACAGGGAGTGCGACATCTTGAGCGACTCACGCTCCTCCCTGGATGCGATAGCGAACCCGCGGTCCACGAACCCTTTGGTGAACGAGATTAGGTCGAGTCTGTCGCGGGCAGCCGAGAAAGGCAGCGTCGTGAACCTGTGAACGAACTCGCCAAAGACGCTGCCCTCCGTAAGAAAACGGCTGCGGATTACGACAGATTCCCACTCTCGTACGCCAAACGGGTGATACGCCAACGGACCCTGGACGCCTGGCAAGAGGAGTATTCCCAGTCCGGGAAGGGCCGCATTACCAAGCTGTTCTTCCCGGACATACGCCTGGCGTTCCGAGTGATAGGGAATATTGGCGTATCCTTCTGGAAAACCCAAGCGTGGACGGGCCATGGCGGGAACGCCTCGTACCTCCACCGTTTTAAATGCTGCAACGACCCCAGGTGCATATGCTCCCCAGACGCGGCGCAGACAATCGAGCACGTCCTGAACGAATGCCCAGCTTACGGGACACAGAGATTGAAGCTCGAATTCGAGGTCGACGCCAATGTCTCGACCTCGACCTGGAGCTCTCTCTTAGCGGGCAAGAAGTCAGGACCGAAATTCGCCGATTTCTGCGTCAGCGTAATGAAGGCAGTGGCGCACACCAACAAGGCTAACGCTCGGCCGCCCTAGCGGGGTGGGATGATAGATGATAAAATTAAAGAGAAAATAATAGCAATGTGCCAAAATATATATTAATTTATAAATATGACAACGATTTTAAATTATTTGATTAATTTTATTTATAATTATGATTTTTAATTGACTCGATATGGTTGTTGAATTTATTCAGTATATTTAATTTTTTTATTTTTATCTTATTAATTATTAATTTGACTGGTGTGTATACCTGAATTTTAATGTAATGAAAACGATTTTATACAAGCATTTTTAATATAGAATATAGCATAAATTTATTATTTATTATTTTAGATTAATTAAATTAAAATAATAGACTAGCTAATGCTTATTTAATTTGTAATAAATGACTATAAACGATTGACTAGTCTCAAATATATCGTAAAATAATAATAATAAGAAAGACAACAAAAAAAAAGATCATAATTATTTAACATTTATTAAATTTTATTTAATGACTGCTTTTTTACATTTCATCATTAAATTGAATTGGAAATTTGTAATGAATTATTTTATTTTTTATTTTTTTACAATGATTAATAAATAATGACGTAAGAAATTTAATTAAGGACAACAATGCAGATAAGAAATTCAAAGACCCTGAAAAATCATATCAGGGGGTTACAGGCCAATATTAAAAAAAAAAAAAAAAAAACCTAACCTAACCTAACCAATGAAAACCTCACAAAGGACATAATGCCGCAGCTCCTGGCGTCCAAAGCAACCAGAACCAAAATGCTGTCGTACATGGAACAGGTGGCTGCAATAGCGGTTGGCAGAAATAGCACCCTAACGTCAAGCCAACCAGACAGACCTAGTGCGGCAGCAGAGACCACACAAAGTACAACACTGCATATGACACAGACACAAATACCGACATCACACAAACCAACAAACTACATAATCACACAACATGGGGAACTAGGTAGGCCTGGCATCCGAATCCGGGGAGTTGCACTCTTTATGGATAACAACACGGAGACAATGGGAATAGCCTTCTGCAACGCCAGGGCCAAAACTTCCGTCTACATTTCACCGGGCCTCGGCGCCCTTCTCAACGGCAGCACCTCTAAAATCACCATGAGACGTAAAGTCTACAATGCTTTGCCAGAGGTTCTCATCGAAGGTCAGCGATGCAGGATAGTGTGAGAGAAAAACAAATCTATCGCACTGTTCAGCACCGACGACACTACTGAGTTCAGGCAAGCATGTGAGATGCTGCAAAGAGTGGGTAGCCGGGGCGCGGAAGGTACCACTCCACTCAAAAAGTTCAGCGTGGACGCAATGGTCGTGGGGTACACGAGAGGTGAAACCAGGGACTACATAGGAGCCCTGTCAGCCTCCAAGTACCACGAGATTGTGGTGTACGAGGATCGAGGTCAACACCTGGGTCATCTTATATCGCAAGATCGAGACCAAGGCGCTCCCGCTACTCCAACCGACTACTGGGGACATCCGGTAAGGAATCCTGACTTCAGTGGGTCGGAAAGACTGGAGCAAAGAGTGGAGGCGGAGAGGGCAGAAGCGAGGCGCAGTAAAGAGAGCAGGGACGGAGAAAAGAAAATGTCCCAACTTACAAAAACCCTCACACAGGCCAACCTACATATTCCACATAAAAGCGCTAAACACACCAAACAAATAGCTTGGAGAACGAGTTCTCAGGAGGCCAAGACTTCAAAGAAACCACCTACTAACACCATCGAGCTCAAGTTGCGAACTAGGGCAGATATGGGTCAAGTCTCCCCCCCAACCCTTCTTCCGGCGGCCACTCCACAGGAGCACATGTGGAACGCGTTCATGGAGTTCGTAGCCGCAACTAAAGCCACGCGAAAAGTAAGTGAGGATGTGTGCAGCAAAATACTGCAAACTTACCAGCATGGCAATAAGGAGCTGCTGCAAACTCTAATGGACGAGGGGGAGGCTGCTGTGTACGACAATGATGCTTGCAAAGTCTTACTTGGCAAGATGTCAGGAGACTACATGGCGGCCTACTGCAATGGCGTGGGCTTTGTAGAGAAGGAGAACCAGCCGAAAGGGGAAGGTGAACAACAGGAAGGTGGGGAGCTACGCTTCCGGGTACCAACAGGCGAATCAATAGTGGTAGTGGCGAAGTGCACAAAGGTGATGCTGGACGAGAGGATACTTGGGATGGCCAACGCTATTTCAGGTGGTCTTTCCGAAGGCAAAGTACCGGAGCACTGGACCACAACCACATTCACCTGGGTCAATGGGGTCCCTGGTTGCGGCAAAACAACTTGGGTGGTGTCTCGAACAGACTTGAAAGAAGATATCATAGTCACAACCACCACCGAGGCCACCAAGGACTTGAGGGAAAAGTTGGTGCCGCGATTTGGAGAGCGACAAACAAAACGCCGAGTAAGAACCATGGCGTCACTACTGGTTAATGGGATCCATGAGGGCGAATCATGCAGACGCCTCATAGTGGATGAGGCCCTCATGAACCATTTCGGTGCCGTAGTGCTTGCAATCCAGATCGTGAAAGCCGACAAAGCCCTCCTGATAGGGGATAACAACCAACTGCCCTACATAGATAGGAACAACCTCTTCAGGCTACAGTACACTAGACCTAACAAAATCACTAACATAACAAAAGAGCTGTTGTGTACGTGGAGAAGTCCACTGGACGTAGCGTATGCCCTCAGCGAGGTTTATGGGGGTATATACTCGGCCAGAACCACAATGAGGTCCCTCAAGATGAGTCGATACACGGGAGCGAGAATACCCAGGACGGACAACACTTTATACCTAGTCCACACCCAGGCTGAAAAGACCTTCCTCATCAGCCAGGGTTTCGGTGAAAAGGAGGGTTCTCGCACCCTGACCATCCACGAGTCTCAGGGACTTACATTTGAGACTGTATATATAATACGTACCACGGCAGCTCGATCACATATACTCACCAGCGTCCCACATGCGGTGGTGGCCATCTCCCGACACACAAAGACCTGTGTCTATTTCACGGACTGCGTGACCGACGACGCCACGGCTCGTCTAATCGCTCGTGCGGAGTTGGCCACCGATTCCAAAATTATAGAATACAACCTGACGATGGCAATAAAAAGCGGAGACGAGCCGGTACGGGATGCAATCATTGCTACCCTGGAGCAAACACCCTCGTCTCCGTTACCATCTGACCGGACGATCGATTAAAAACGGTACCGATATAAAAAAAAAAAAAAAGTTGTATCATAGTTAAGTTGTCTGTAAGCTAGCATAATGTAATAGCAATAAACAATAGAAAAAAAAACAGCCAAGAAAAAAATAAAAGAAAATAAATAACGAAAATAAAAACAGTACAATTCATGATTACATATACATATATAAAAAAAACAACAAATTAAAAAAAAAAAAACAAAAAAAAAAAAAATAATATAAAAAACACAACAAAAATAAAGAAAAGAAAAATAATAATATTAATAATAATTTTAAGTAGATAAGTTTAGTTTTTAAGAAAATATGACGAGTTCATCATTACATGGAGCGATTTGTAAATAGAACTATAATTAAACATTCAAAAACTTTAAAATAAAAAATGTGCGGACCAGAGAGTCCGCAGACTGTAAAAAAAAAAAAAAAACCTAACCTAACCTAAAATAACTAAATAAAATAATTACGGAAGCTTGTACACACTCAGTGCCTAAAAAGAAGAAAAAGGAAACACTTACCCTGCCGTGGTGGTCTGAAGAACTGGCAACGATGAAAAAAGATGTTGCCACTAGACGTCGACGCATCCGATGTGCCGCGCCGATCCGTAGAGCCGCAGTAGTCGAGGATTACCTTAAAAATAAAGAAATTTACGAAAATGAAGTAATGAGGGCCCAGACGAAGAGCTGGAAGGAGTTTTGTGAAAAACAAGACGGAGAGTCAGTATGGGAAGGGATATATCGTGTAATATCTAGAACCACTAAGAGGGAAGAGGACCTACCACTTCAGAGGGATGGCTTAACGCTGGATATGGAGGGTTCGGCAAGGTTTCTGGCAGAAACTTTCTACCCTAAAGATGCAGATGAGGCTGACAGTGCAATACATAGCCGCATTAGAGATAGTGCAAGAAAAGTCAATGACGACGACCACTTTGAAAAATGCGACCCGCCATTTACACTCACGGAACTAATGTCGGCATTGAGTACTTTCAGCCCCAAAAAGGCCCCGGGCATAGACGGTTTCACGGCAGATATATGCCAAAAGGCGATCGGCAACGATGCTGAGCTATTTTTAGCCTTGCTCAATAAATGCCTAGAGCATCGATGTTTCCCCAAGCCGTGGAAGGAGGCCGTAGTGGTGATCTTGAAAAAACCAGGGAAAGAATCTTATACGGTACCAAAGTCCTATAGGCCTATTGGTCTCCTCCCGATACTGGGCAAGGTGTTTGAAAAAATGCTGGTTGCTCGTCTGAAGTACCATATCCTGCCAGTACTGAGCACCTATCAGTACGGTTTTATGCCCCAGCGGAGCACCGAAGACTCCTTCTATAACCTCATGCAACATATCCGCAAAAAGTTAGACGAAAAGAAAATTATAATTAAATTCTAAAACGGGTCTAAATTCGCGTATATATATTTATTTTATTACCTATTCCCGACGTTTCGACGCGGTTGCACGCGCCGTGGTCACGGGTAGACTGTTGTTGTCTCAGCAAGATGTCATCGGAGTGGTGGATCTACCCTCAGCGTAATTAAATTCACTGCGGGTCGAACCACAAAACTGTCTATTTGAGTATGACGTTTTTAATTGTTTACCTCCCGGCACACCGTACTCACAGTGGAGGCACGTTCCGAAGATATATCCGAAGATACGACACTGGACATTATTTTCTCGATCACTGGTCCCCAGGTGGGTGACAACTGAAATCCATCTTCCCTGTTGAAATTCTTCGGATGTTTTTTAATTTCAATTGCCTCACGTACTATCCGTGGATAGTAGTGGCGTTCATTGGAGAGGATTTTTGGTTCGTGAAGTTCGATCCAGTGATTCGTACCCGAAGACAGGTGCTGTGCAATTGCTGACTTATGTAGTTGTTGGTTCTTTACTGCAGCGATGTGTTCCTTGACCCTTTCACTTACACTACGTTTAGTTTGGCCTATATAGGAACTTCCACAACTACATTGAATTTTGTATACACCTGGATTCAGATACGGAATAACATCTTTTGGTGTTCGTAAATGATTTGCTACTTTGGACAGCGGAGTATATACAGTCTTAATGGAGAGTTTCTTTAATACTGTTCCAATTGTATCCGTTATCCCTTTCACATATGGCAAGTATGCTGGCTGCCGGCTGACCTCTGGATGTTTCGCCCTCCTTTTATCTCGGTGCTCCTTCTTCCCCACTTTATAGCCATTTCGTCTCAGTACCTCCTGAACATGAGTCATTTCTTCCTCCAGGTGCTCAGGGTCACATAGGTCACGTGCTCTGTCAGTTAAAGACCTAACTACGGCTTGTATGTGTCGTGGATGGTGGTGAGAAGTAGCGTGTAGGTACCTATCCGTGTGTGTAGGTTTTCTATACACAGTGTGTGCTAAGGAGCCATCTGATCTTACCACTATTTTAACGTCCAAGAAGGGTAAGGTTCGATCTTGTTCGGCCTCATACGTGAATTTTACTTTGGGATGAACACTATTCAGGTGGCCAACGTATTGCTTGACGGCATCCATGCCTCCTCTCAAAATGGCAAATACGTCATCCACGTACCTTTTCCACAAGCTCACTATTGAAGGACCTGAACTTAGCGCTAACTCTTCAAAGTGTTCCATCCAGATGTTGGCAATCACTGGCGCCACTGGGCTCCCCATAGCCACCCCATCGATCTGAAGGTAGTATTGGCCACGGTAGAGGAAGTAGTTTCCATCTAAGCATTGCTCAAGTAATGTGACGTACCTCTGCGAAATTCGATTCTCCCTCAACTTGTCCTTAATCACGCTTAGACATTCCTTCAGTGGAACATTAGTGAAGAGCGACTCCACATCAAAACTCACCATGATCTCATTCGGTTCCAGCTTAATGTTCCTGAGGATATCGATAAAATGGCGCGAATCTTTTACGTACGACGAAGTTTTTCCTACTAGGTTTTGCAGTACCCTAGCCACATGCTTTGCCAAATCATACGACGGCGAGTCTATCTGACTTACTATAGGTCGCAGCGGCACGTTAGGCTTATGTACTTTTGGCAAACCATACAGTTTCGGTGGTTGAACGGTCTTCGGTCTGTAAAGATTTAGATATTCGTCTTCGGTAAAAAGGTCTTCGTGATCTTTAATCAGGTTCCTAATACGGCGTGTTACCCTAGCTGTAGGATTGTACTTTACTGGCTTATACACACTAGTATCTTTTAGCAACGTGTGGATTTTAGTATCGTAGTCAGTAGTATCCATTACTACTGTTGCGTTTCCTTTATCTGCCTTTAGCACCAGGATATTATCGTTATCCCGGAGCGACTTAAGTGCTTTGTACTCCGCTGAAGTAATGTTATCCGAGGGTAGTTTCGATTTACGTAACAATACCGATGTGTCCTGTCGCACTCTTTCCGCGTCATTC
This sequence comes from Aproaerema taeniolella, assembly GCA_949987775.1. Lineage (NCBI taxonomy): Eukaryota > Metazoa > Arthropoda > Insecta > Lepidoptera > Gelechiidae > Aproaerema > Aproaerema taeniolella. The sequence continues at coordinate 53,845 of CATLJT010000197.1, forward strand.
TTCGGTACCTTGTTACGAATAATAGCCTCCTCCACGCTGCATATGATTTTCTCGTATGGAATTCGCCTAGGTACGATTGCGAAATTCATGCCTTTTGAGAGAACACTCACTGCTGAACCATCTAACTCCTCCTTCGACAGGTTTATAACCGTGTCTCTTAGGTCTGTGTCTTTAGTTCCCTCAGTGCGTGGAAGCTTTTTCATACGATCCTGTCTTAAGATTAATCTTTGTAACTTACTCTCGTGTGTAGCCCTGCTGAGTTCGAATTTTCTTGCCGCTTGAAAATACGTGACGCGTTCGCATGTCTCGAAATCTGCTTGCGATAACCACTCACTACAGCTTAGGTGTACCCGATATAACTCACTCTGCGTACGAAATAACTCCTGCCGGTGGTTTTGTATGAGCCTCCGTAGTAATTTGACACTTGCGTTGTGGAGTATATCTTCGGAACGCACTATATCACTTCGCGGCGCTAAACGAACACACGTCGGTACTATATTCCGATCGCGACATTCCACTAAAAAGGCCAACGATGTTTCTAGAAACGTCCGTCGCTTTCGAAGTTTCTCCAGCTGTCGAATTTTATTTGCATTTTCCTGCCCGTAGCGGTTTGCAATATAACACTTTAAACTTTCGCGATTTGAACACATAATTAAATTCTAAAACGGGTCTAAATTCGCGTATATATATTTATTTTATTACCTATTCCCGACGTTTCGACGCGGTTGCACGCGCCGTGGTCACGGGTAGACTGTTGTTGTCTCAGCAAGATGTCATCG